>NMRB01002635.1:50976-67658 GCA_002633025.1 Notospermus geniculatus | reverse complement strand
CCCCCCCCCCCCCACGTTATGGCAGCAAAATGAAACCAGAGTACAGTTAAAATATGGTTCTGGCATTTATCCTTGAAGGCATTTATATGTAAATGTACAAAAGTCTATTGAAAATTCACTGTTTTCCACTTCCAAAATGCTGTCATTTTGAAGGAAAAAAAATATACAGCATTAAAACCATGTAAATAAACTTTGATATTGTAAATATTTTTGTAAATGCACCGTAGTCTATACACATAAGTGGAATTTTACAGTCGCTGTAGTATCAGGCTAAAATAAACATTGAAATGATATCAAACATTCGTGATCTTAATTTCATTCACTTTTCTGCATTTTACATGTATTATATTAATGAAATGAACATTTCAGCAAAGTTTGAATGTGGATTGCAGTTGTTCTTATATGTATGGAAGGTAAGTACTTTATATGTTTCTGTGTATGTAAGGTAAGTACTTCATATGTTTCTGTGTAGGTATGTAAGGTAAGTACTTCATATGTGTCTGTGTATGTAAGGTATACTTCATATGTTTCTGTGTATGTAAGGTAAGTACTTCATATGTTCTTGTATGTAAGGTACCGGTAAGTACATGTGATATTTTTAACTGGAGAGATCAGGGTTTGAATCAATGACTTCAGCATTGCGACTGAACGCAATCCACGGAACATTAATGATACCACACTTGCTGAAATGTTCTTCACATGGTAGCCTATGTTACAAAAATAATTCTGAATTTCCAATGCATGTTTCAGAAAATATTTTCGTGTTCAGTGGTGCATGTGTACTACTAGTACCATTCTATTTGGAATGGACTATTCTATGGTGATTTCTGGCAAATTCTTTCCGCCCTGTTTTTGTGTGGAACGTTTGTCTTAAAATTATATTATATTTGCAAGATAGCCTAACTTTATAGCCATGAAAGGGCATGCATGTGTTACAACAACCTTAGGAGCATGTAGATTGATGTAGCTGAGATACCCGTGTTCATGTTCATACATATTTCATTCCTGTGCCATTATATCCTCAGTTGATGAAATTGAATCCCAGTCGAAATCAGCCTTGATACATCCCAACGTTTGCAGCAATTATGCTAGGCCTATTCACTGTTTTCTAGATTCCTCAATTTTCTTAATAGAAGCATAAACAGCTTTGAACAGAATTTGTGATCTTGGATCGGTGTCCGCTTTATACATTCGTAGATGATTAGTGAGGAATCCTAGGCCAACTTTTTTCTTGGGGTCGGCATATGCCATTTGGCCTCCATAACCTGGTGCTCCAAACATCAAGTTTCCCTGAAAAGGATGTTTTAGATTTTATTAGAATAAAGAGTCACTTTTTGGCTCACCTTCGTGAGTTTATACCGCACTATACTTTGTCCGTCATCACTTGTCATCCATCATCAATGATTGTGCCGTATGAAAATCTTCATTTTACCATGGTAATTCTGAATGGTAAAGGACAGTTTACCATAGTATAATTGGCTTTCACCATGGTATACCTTCTTTTACCGTACAGAATTACCACTGACCATGGTAAAATGGAGAATATTTTTTATAAGGGATAACACCCAGGTGAGCACAATGGTCTGTGGGTCATTTCATTCTGTTTCAAATACTTTTGATTTTCTGATTAAAAATATTGCTCTTGAATCTTACCTCTGGGGACATCAGGAGTGCCATACCATTAGAAAATGAAAATTGAATTCCAAATATTTTTTCTCGTCTTATCTCATCTGGCATTTGCATGAACCCTGACATGATCTTCTCACTGATCAGTGGCTTTCCATTGACCATGGCGCCATCTGCTGCAACCATCCCAAAAATCTTCGCCAGCGCTCTGGCTGTACCGTGACCAGTGAACGAACTAATTTCGATTGTCTTTCTGTGGATGTTGTTGGCACCCTGTAATGTCAAAGGAACAGACGTGAACCTCCGACAAGCACTTTGGTTCTTCCCAATGAGTAATAATTAATATTTCAACCGCACCATAGTTGAATTGAAATATGCAAATATTGCACATCCATGGCTATGTGCAAATCAAAGCCAAAAAATTGTGCATTTGTCGTTAAAAAACGGGCCAATTTGAGTCTTCTCAGCATGTTTGTCTAATATTCTCAAACAATTACTCAGTTATTTGTCTAATATTCTCAAACAATCACTCAGTCATTTATCTAATACATGTATTTTCAAATAGTTACTCTGGCATTTGTCTTATATTTTCAAACGGTAACTCAGGCATTTGTCTTTATATTCTGAAACAGTCACTCAGTCATCTGTGTCCAGTATTCCCAATAATCTCATATAATCACTTAGTCATTTGTCTAATATTCTCAAATAATCACTTAGTCATTTGTCTAATACATGTACATGTATTCTCGAACAGTCTCCTCAGGCATTTGTCTAATATTCTCAAATAAATACTCAGTCATTTGTCAATTGTCAATCATACTTACCTCGGGTACTTTCACTGGTGTGAAAGCCATTTGGGCCACTTTGTCTGATGAAGTTATAATGTTATAGAAACCTTTCACTAGACCAAAATCCCATGTCTCAAAGGCACATAGTAAGACATTAATCATACCGCCTTCTTCAATTTGCCGTGCGTCTCGATAACTTTCCGACTTTTTCAGGTGAAGTGAGAAATCCACGCCTGAAAAAAATGTTCATTTGACTTGTGTAAAAATGTGATAAATTTGTCTGTTTCCTAACTCCTCTGAGTGATGTCAGTCAGATCGCAAGTCCACTTCTGCTGAAAAAACCCTCACAAAACTACATCAATATCTGAGATTGTAACTACGTGTGGGACTGGGATCCCCTGATTCAGGCATTCAGAATCCGCTGAATTCCTTCCATGTGAAGATAAATGAAGGGAAAATCCCACTGATTTACAGTGGTAGGCCAAGTTATCTCTTCGCATTGATTACTCACCAAGTGGTTTTGCTATTTCGTCCTCAAAGAATTGTGTCACATTTCGCTTTTTTGGATCAACCCTTCTGACAATTTGGTCAACATAGAGACCAAATGTCACTGCGTGGTATCCATGGGCGGTACCTGGCTCCCACAATGGTTTCTGATTGGCAAGGCTTTTGCTGACCTTTCCTGGGTTGTTGTTAATGTCATCTGACGTCAGTGGGTCGTCAAGTCCAACAAGGCCTGCCTGGAGTGAAACAAAAATGTGTGCTGTAAAACTTCCCTTCCTTAGCGGTAATGTT
This sequence comes from Notospermus geniculatus, assembly GCA_002633025.1. Taxonomy (NCBI): domain Eukaryota; kingdom Metazoa; phylum Nemertea; class Pilidiophora; order Heteronemertea; family Lineidae; genus Notospermus; species Notospermus geniculatus. The sequence continues at coordinate 64,449 of NMRB01002635.1, read as the reverse complement.
CAGTCTCAAATATGCCATTTCTATTAGTTGTGCTGTCGAAATCAGAACACCTCTATCAAAGGTAGTATTTCTCAGTCTTGAGGGGGTCATTGTTGGAGACTGTGCTATGGTGGCATGAGGTCACTGCCTCAACAGTATTGGTAATACCCGTTGACTGAGCTTATTGGAAGGGACAACCAGGTGTGCATGGTCACGGGCACCCCGAACACTGTCAGTAATGATTTGACGCAGTTTCCTGGCGAAAAAACGGTAGGCCTAAAATGATCTTGTCCATCGCTCCTTCGGAGCTCTCTTCGTGGGCATTACCATTTACTGTTTTTCCGCCAGGAAACTGCGTCAAATCATTACTGATCGTGTTCGGGGTGCCCGTGGTATGGTCTACTGCTATGGTATCGTCACTTCCCTAGTGACATCCCAACTTCCTTACCATTGTTGTGGATAAAATCTTCACTCACCTCGTGTCTCAGGAGTGTTCCTACTGTGATCTTCTCTTTTCCATTGGCTGCAAACTCAGGCCAGTACTTGGAGACTGGGTCTTCATATTTTACATAACCCCTGTGAGGAAATACGGTATCCAACATAGAGCACAAAAAACGGCACACAAAATGATAGTAGGTCTATAAGTAAAGTCGTGTCCGAATTTCGCAAATTTTCGACCCCAACCGGGGTCTTCCTCATGCACTTTCTAATAGAGATCCCAGAAGTGAATGGTGGAAATACAGGGATTAGATTTCAATCAGTGTAGGCCTAGAGGCCCGTCTATTACAGGAATCTGTGGTGCTGATAATGCCATTTGGTCATGTCTTCACGATTGCTTCCATACGCACCTGGTTGCTAGGACGCCAATGCATAAAGCAGCCATGCCCTTCGTTGTCGAGTAAGCCATGGTTATGGTGTCACGTTCCCATTTTTGACGGCTGTCCACATCAGCGTAGCCACCCCACAAATCAACCACTGGCTTTCCTTCATAGTACGCAGCAAAGGCTCCTCCATACATGTGACTGACGAGCAACTTTCTGCAAAAGACTCAGAATTTATTCCCCCTGCTATCTTCCACTGGCAAATGCAATCCTACTGACTACAGCATTCAAACTCAATGCCACTGGGCCAGTGAGGGACAGGACTTTGGTGGCCTTAATTGAGAGACTTCTTCCTAGCAGAGGTGTCCATTTAGGGAGATTCCACTGTACTGACATGCACTGCAATGTATAGCCATGCAGGGCCGCCAACGACGTTATCTTACCTAAAAGCCTTTTCAACGTTCTCAAATCCAGGTTCAACATATCCTCCAATGTGGAACTCTAGTGCTGGTGTCAGTTTTCTGTATATCACCATTACCACCACAGAAAAAAGAACCACGAAACTTGCCAACTTCAGGAAGCCCATTTTGGATCGAGATGTTGTACAGCCTTGTCAATATCTTCAATTAGTGTTGATCAAAGTAGGCCTGATTCATGAAATCATGCCTGACCTATATTCTCACGAGACCTGGTCACAGTGTACGAACTGGCAATTGTCTGGCTAACTATCAATAGATTATTCATCGATAGGCCTTATTTAACATAGTACCGGTGTTAAATGTGAGTGAATATCACATGTAAATCATATATTGTTGCGTATTGTTTCCTTTATTGTCAAAATGAAATGTGGTTTCTTATCATAAAGATACATGTATATTGAAACCTCTCTGTTAGGTTTCATCCAGGGCACCCCTTGGTATTTGGACTCATTGCCGTCTTTGACCCANAACACCTGTTTCCCACGTCCAGTCCTGTCAAATACGACCAAACACTGCCTGTTGATGGCTCTGTCGATGACAAGGATGTGACCTTCGTACAGGGCAATATCGATTGGGTCCTGTAGGAAAAATTTATCACAGCCTCTAAAGACTTTCGTCACTCCGTACCCACCAGATTCACTTCGGTTCGGCGACAGTTCTATGATGGCATTCGAACATCTTTCCCGAATGATGAAGTGCCCATCACCAGTGGCTACAACCCTGGAAGGGCAAGGACTGACCAGGCGTTCAGACACACTCACATAATCAACCAATAGGGGCACTTTCAGGATTTCTCTTAGGTTCCACGCACTTCCTGGTTTCCTGGCATTCTCTTCAGCTGTTTCAAACTCGGGTAACTCCGGTACATCACTACCAGAAGCCATGGATAAACTCCTCACAGTTTCTGAATTCAGCATACTGCCCTCTTTTGTCACACTACTTTCCTTTGCATTGTCATACCCATTGACCACTTTGCCCAACATATCATGACTGCCAGCATTATAGGAAATAAACTTCAATGGAAGTGAATGAGTGTCTACCCCGGGCAGCCCGCTCTTTAATATTCCCTCATTCTCCATATAAAATCTGATAATTGGCGTGACTTCTTCTGAATCCGACTCAACAGCAGACGACAGCAAATTCTCCATCAGTTGTGCCATCTTCTGCTTCCCAGCAACAAGGTTGTCTGTATTTTCGATCATTTCAACTGTGTTGGAATGTACATTGGTGATTTCTTTTACCAGACGGTCAGCGTTCATCTCCACCAATTCTGTGACTCTTTGCTCCTCGGTCCGCACGGCATCGACGGCTTCAACCTGCTGCTCCTCGCATCGGGTCTTCAACTCATGGATACCCTTTCTCTTACCCTCAGCTGTCGTTAAAACCTTCCCCAACTGTCGCAAAATATTCTTAGTGGCAACATGAATATCTTCATCACCTGAAAGTTCTTTCAACTTGTGCCCACTGTGGTTCACAGCGCAGCACACATGGCAAACAGGCTCTTCACAAACGGTACAAAATATCGCCAGTTTTTCACCATGTTTCAGACATTTGAAGGCGTCTCGCATCATATCTGCCTTGTATTCGTCTAAATTTTGAATCCTGTGTTCCCACGGGTGGGGGATGCAGTGCTGCTGGGCACAGGACCGACACAAGTAAATATCACAATTGGTACAAATGAATCTTGCCGATTGTGTGGACGATGACAAGCGAGGGGATACAGATGTGGCGTCGTCTGCTTTGCTGTGTTCTTCGCAATATCGTTCAGGTTGGCACAACATGGACATCAGGCCTATTCCTTTAAGCTCGAGGATAGAGTTGTCTAGGTTACCCCCCTGGAATGAAATCGAAGTACCGTAACTAGTTCGTGGTCATGGCGTCAGGTCTTCGAGAACAATCAAAAAATGTTCCCGATCTTCAAGCCTGTGACATGTTTACAGAGTCTAAAGAAACTTGAGGTTCAGTCCTGCATGGCGAAATACGAGTCTTCCTTCAGTGGATGGGCTAGTCAGAAAAGGAATTTCCATTCTCTACTTGGGAATCTAGGAGTCATATTTATAATCCCTTGGGGCTTTAGATATGCCAGTTGCCCAATCTCTTCTTTCGCCCCTTTGGCAAAATAGCGCAGCAGAAGTAGGCCTACCGGGCAACAGAAAACACACTGATCAAGTCACCCATGTGCCTTGCGCATGAAGTTTGACCTGAAGCGATGTTGCTCACCTTGATCACAATGGTATAGTTGCACATCCCTGGACATGGCACCCAGATTTCAGCATCTTTTGACTGGTCTGCTGTCTTGAAATCCTCCAAGCAAGTGCTGCACATGCTGTGACCGCAGGGAAGGAGACACACATGCTGGGAGCTCTCAATACAATGGACACAAGTCATCAGCTCACTGATAACTTCTCTCACCGTCAAACCTTTCATCTCGTCACATCTCAGTGTTGGTTTGTTCTGTTTGTCTTGTACCTGATCACAGCCTGCCATGGTTTCTATAACTCTGAAAAAGCAGGTTTACCTAGAGAAGTAAGGCAATTAGGCCTATCATCTTGACAATCTACCAGGATTTTGAGGCATTTTAGCCCTTTTTACACAGTCAGTTCGATCCGGTTTGAGGCAAGTGTAACATATGTGAGTTTCTGTAGCTCAGTGTTCCCCAACAATAGACGCGGCCTAGAATGGTTATTGTTGGGTTAGTTGCCGCTTAATCCATCAGGAGGGAAACAATAAGACAAACACAGAAATACAGGGAACACTGATCGACGTTACACCGGTGCACTTACATGTACTTTTTGTACCATGAAAAGGGAAGGATAGTACAGGCCGCATGGCTTTGTCACAGTACAAATAGCAGGTGAACAGATCGAACCGACTACATGTATATGTAAAATAGGGCTTTTGAATTGTGATGCCCAAATGCTCAAATTGATACCAAGTCATAAGTTGGACAGAAATCGCAGTTATGTTGCAACTTTGATGAATTGCAAAATTGACACCATATGTAGGCCTATGTCCATCAGGCCATAACAATCAATGTAAACAACAAGGTAATAACAATGTATATAAACTGAAGGACTTGGTCCTGTGCTTATAAAACTACATTGTATGCACGTATCAAGTATACTTCAACATGTTCAATATGGACCTACCTCTGTCTTCTATCGTCTTCTGTCCCTTTCCACGGTCTCCTTGGAGAAATATGAGCAACTAAATGGGCGTCATGTTATCCCAAAGCAATCACTCGGTGTTGTATTTTCGTGGACAATGATCTTTAATTTTTGAACATGTTGATAATTCCGAGTCCGTAGATGATTTCAAGTCCGAGGTGATACCAAGCTATGACTTTTCTGTCCTAGTTTATGCCACCCTCTCTATCACGGACATCTTCAAGATTAATGTAGTCAACTCTTCTTCAATTATTGATGTTTATTGATTACAAACACTCTGTATTCTCAGAAGGCAGAGTACAATATGTAAAATCCGTTACAAGCTAGTTCAATTTCCTACTTCACGTGGGAAACTAGGGGAGTCTCGTTGGCAGGCCTGAAGCTGGCTTGCCAAATTGCTGGCTAAAATGATACCATAAAATTGACAGTTGTTCTTATTGGGGTTTCCTCAATTAGGCCAAGATCATCTGAATATTTCATGACTTAATCATCATTCCAACTGTTTACACTGATGTGTCCTACCATGTCAATATCAGTCCACTCATAGAGTGTTCCAGTATGATATCAAAACACAAAAAAGTTCAGTAAATATAATAATATACATCATTTGCCCCATAAACATAGTAAATTCATTCTGATAACCGTGCCTTCAATCTTGCTAAGACTAAGTCCAATATCACAGTTCATTTTACAGGTTTTTTTTACCCCTCAGCCCAAATCTGTGGGGTATTGTTATAACACAATATGTCCATGCGTCCATCCCGGTGTGATAAAATCTAATGTCCCCACCTGCCTGATGTCCCCCTGCATTGTCTGTCACAGGATTAAGGGGCTTGGTCTCTCTAGAGTCTAATTCAATGGTGCCGCTTAATCCGTAAATGTATATTGTTGGGGGACATCTCATATCGGGGGACATTATATTCTACTTCATGTACACCGGCATAAACTCAAGAAAGCCACAGCCAGTCAGTCATCTTCGCTCCAATATCCAATATGGCCACCACAGTCACCATCTAGACATCACTGCCAGTCATGGCCATTTTTGGTGTCGATGTTGTGGGCCTGGTGAATACACATAGCCTATCAACTTCGGTTGCACTCCAAAGTTCAATATCGAATTGGCTACCATCTTGAATTTGCATCCTGTCTCTATTACCGGTCATCACCATTTGTGGAGTGGATGTTTGTGCCATGTAACTACACACGCCTGTCGATTCAGCAATAAGAAATCTCCCAAACACAACACATGTTCAACTGATGGGCTTAGGGGTACTGCTCACAACAGGGTGGGTATTTCCTGACGTTGTATTCAAGTAACATGGGAGTACGAAACTCCCTGGTGCAAATATCTCATTGATGGCAGTGTAAACTGAGGCAACACCAGCCAAAACAGCTATGATGAGCACCTCAACGTGGATGACGTGCATGTGCAGTGGGATGGGTCTGGAAGAGAAAATCAAGATGTGAGGTCATGGGTAGCTGGAACCAGGCGACCCCGAAAATATGGGTATAGGTCTTGGAATTAGCCTTCTGTCTCGCTTCCTGTCTCGCTCTGTCTCGGTTCCTGTCTCGCTTAGAATTCGAGATATGTGGGAGAAGGTGTTCAAGATGGTGGCCATATTGGAATTCAAGATGGCGGATCTCAGGGTGTGATTTCGTCGGGGTTGCCGTCAAAATCAAAATATCTTCCAAAATCTACATCTGTGCCATATTTGGTGCGTTTATCACAAAATGAAAGATGGGTCGGCTTAGCCTCCCAACCATATCTGATATTGTACGGTCAAAGGTGACAACGCGATAGGTCAAAGACATCCTTCTATTAAATAGTAGCACAATATATAACCATGATAACTGGCCCAATATACAACGCTTTTTGTGAACGAAAACAAACAGAACATTGCATGTGGAACAGACTTACATTTTGGGGAATTCCTTATTTCCTCTGCAGAGAAGTTCATAGAATATGACAGGTGCTATGAAACAAATTATGTTCATGAATGAGCCACCAACAAATGACATGACTGGTCCAAATCTCGGCACCGTCTCGGCGACAAACAACACAAATAAAACAACGGTTGTCCTGATTAATACACGGCGAAATCCAAACTCTGGAAAAAAACGACAATTCTCATAAAATAGGAATGATACGGTTCATTAAAATGGGGCGATTATCCATGAGGAAAAATTGGAAGAATGGCAAAGCTGGGCGTTGGCCACTTGCCTTTTTGCCAGAGTGGTGCAATCGATGGAAACAGAGCAACTGTCACCTCTGAAGGCCTCTGGCGACATGTTGAAATACTCCACAAAAGTGTCAGGAGATTTTAACATTTTTGGAACGTTTCCACAAAAAGTATTTTGCAACCGACAATTGTAGCGACTAATTTCTACTTTTGTCATTCAGTGTATAGAGGCCTCTAGGTTGCTGGTTCAAATCCTGGTTGGATCTAAGAGGGTGACTCTCCCTGACAGCGCAGCTTTTCATTAGGCTTTTTTCACTGTGAGCATTCCCTATTTTCAAAGTCTCTGAACACAAAGGATCAGCATACCCTATGAATATAGCAGTGCGGACTGTGAAAAAACCCTACTGAGGACTCCAGTTACATGCTATACGTGAATTTGCCCAAATATTGGTTCACGTAGGTGGCAAACCAATGAACTACTAGTATCCTTAGGGACATGTCGGGTGGAAGTTCAGAATTTCTAAAATGGTGCCCCAATATCCCTCAATTGCGATATTTTTTTCCGCACTAACTTCACTACGTGAACTTTAACGCCACCAGGCTTGTTGTCTTTAGAGCTACAACAATACTGCATTTGGCGCTCAGCTGTCGGTTCAATACTTACCATTCACTTCGAAACGCTTCTCCAGATTCTGCAACAATGGGTTGAGAACTATATGGAATGCGAGTACCAAATGGCAAAACAAGAGAACCTGGATGGCACTGGTAATCCGATACACGTCATATCTTTGGATGATCGTCAGGACATTGTCAGTGACCCTGTCACCGAGAACGAAGTACGCTATTAACACCACAGGCAGATACATGAAAAGCATCCCTAAAAATGAAAAAAAAGAATTATTCAAGGCCTACAGATAAAAAATGTGGGCAGATCTGTGATGTTGTGGTGAACAGTCCTCTGCTGATGTCTTTGGCCTCTGAGTTTTATTCTAAGGGTGGCTAGGACCTGAACAGTCTCCCAAGTTTCTTGCTCCCAACCGTACTGAAAGTGTTAGTTCTGCCCTGAGTTGGTGATAGTTGACCTGTTTCTAACTCGCCTGCATATCCAAGTGCAGCTGCAGCAGGAAATTTTTCCCTCTCAATCATATCATGCTGAATCGCTGGGAAAGATATATGACCACAGTATGAAAATGTAATGACGCCAAAGGCAGAGGAGAAAGGCTTGAATTCGACATTGCCGTGTGGAACAGGTCCTGGTGTTTTCGGGATCAGCAATGCGATGCTGGTGACAATCAGTATACAGGCAAAGACAGTTGTGGAGGTTGCACCAACGCCAATAGGCCTGAAAACAGAAAGGGTAAATCACATTAAAGAAGTTGGAAAAGTACAAACAACACTGAAACTTTTGGGCTCACAGTATCAGTGAAGCAAGGGAAGGGTGTTTTCACTCCATGCGGATGCTGACCACATGTCATTCAAAGTTCCCAACCATGTGACTGTATCATCAACAAAGCTTTCACAAGTGACCATAAAAAAGACGTCATTCTTGGAAGAACTTTCGAGTTCCCAGCCATGATACTGGTATCATCAACACATCTATTACAAATGACTATAAACACGGTGTCATACTTGGAAGAACACACCATATGTATTTCGGAGTTTCTAGCTACAAGACTGGTGTCATCAGCACATCGAAGTAGGAAGAACTCACAACAGCATGGCAGAAGTCCTTCAGAGTTCCCAGCCACGAGACTGGTATTATCAACACAGCGATCACAAGTGACCAGAAACACGGTGTCATACTTGGAAGAACTCACCACATGTCGTTCGGAGTTTCCAGCCAGGAGATTGGTATCATCAACCAACTATCGCAGAAGTGACCATAAACACGGTGTCATACTTGGAAGAACTCACCACATGTCCTTCGGACTTCACAGCCATGGAGACTAGCATCATGAACACAACTATGACAAGTTACCATATAAACATAGTGTCAAAATACTCACCACATGTCCTTGGGAGTTCCCAGCCACGAGACTGGAATCATCAACACAGCTATCACAAGTGACCATAAACATGGTGTCATAATTGGAACAAATTCACCAAGAACACCATGGACCATTTGAGATGATAATATGAGCATAACAACGCATCCACAGAATATTGAGCATCCATTGCAGACTGCAATGGTGTATCTGAAATATAGAAGTGATGGTAAACAATTTGCTGAAAGAACAAATGACCTAATCTGGTAATAGGCAGGATACCGGTACATGTATGTATGTATTCGACTATAGATAGGCTTGGAGCCAGCAAAGTCATTTTGCATTTTCAATATTAAGATCAAAGCTGTTTAGTTCTCATTGGAATCCTTTCCTCTGTAGCAGTAAAAACCTGCAACCTCATACGTTTATCACGCACGCTTGCCTGCATTAAAGTACCAGTTGCGCCTATTTTTTGCAACTTTAGAAAGTTAGCGAATATACATGTAAAGCTGATCGATATGCTTTGCTTCATTGAAAAATTCCAACTTATGACATATTTAATGGATTTGGCCAGAGGAGAATTTCGGACCTAATTTGATGACATCATTGCATGAACTTATTTAATGAGCATGCATTTTAGCGCTGTACTGGACTTGCGCAACTACATGTATTCATGTGAAAAAACGAAGTCAGAAAGTTGTCTGTTACTATATAAATATGTAAATTGAAATGAAGTTTTTTTCCACATTGGATGGCTTAGATTTGATTTCATTTATCCCTGCAATGACATCATGCATAAATTAGCATTTTCGACCCTGGCCAATTCCTAACTGTACGGAAAACAGAACTTGCATTTTTCACACACATATTCCGCGATATTTTCCAAACTACTCATCCGAATTTGATGAAACAAAAAGCAAAATATGTGTACTTGTATATTCTATACACTTCAGTCAATCTGTGTCGTCAATTCTGAGATATAATTTGTCTTTCAGGAAACACCTATGAAGCAAAAAATTAAGATTGCCTGACCAATCTCCATCAGTGTCCCTCATGATTTTGCGGAGGTAGGATTTTAACTCCTGGCCTACCTTCCCCAGTTTCCAGCAGCTCTGTACCCTATAGAACAGTATGGATCCTGAACGTGAACATTGCGATACTCCTCATAACGTTTCTCCAATATCTCCCAGCACCATCCAAGTAAAATACCCGTGTAGCATGAGACCACTGCTAGTAGCAGCAGTAGTACAACACCAAGAGGTGCGCCTATATGGATGAAGACAAAAGATTTTCACGCAATAATTGAAGTAAAGCTCAGGGACCGTATTCACAACGCAGATCTTTGTCAGGCTGATAGCGAACAATAGGTTTCCCACAAATGGACAATAGTTTGCGCATTCCCGTAAGTTACGGGAGCTTCGTGAATAAGGTCCCAGGGGCGGAGCCTGGAAGTTAAGTGTTTGTGTGTGTTCGTTTTTGAATTTTTTGTCAGAATTTACAGTCATTTTAAATGATTTGTAACAGGGTGGACTTTTCATGGTCAATTTCGACCCCCCCCCCNGGGGAAAAGTTATCAAAACTCACACGGCTGGGAGGACATGTCCTCAAGTTTCACCATCATTTGAATATGATCCAATCTTCATGGAAAGAAATTCTTTCATAGAAATTCCCTTTAAAAGCTTACCACAGTTGACCACGGCTCTTGATAATGACACAGCACCAGTACCAGCCATCTCTCCAGTGATAAACATCACCGCAAGCCATACATTCAGACCGTGTGAGAACTTAAAGCAGCCAGGCGAGTCATGATCATCTTTGGTCTTCTCTGTTTCAGATGTTAGGCATTCCTGACTGCTGGTGGAGGACTTGTCATCCGCCGAACTTTCCAAAATTTTCATTTTCTCCATAGCGAAATGTCACGTACCAGTAACTGTTGCTTGCTTTCTATCTCACCTATAAAGATTTCATCAACATTTTTGAAATCTGACAAAATAGTTCAATCAGGGCATCCAGGACTTTCTCTGCGACAAACAACAAGTACACACTGGATATTTTTTCAGCAATGGGCTGCCTTTCCAAAGTTCACTTCCTCCAAACTAGGAGAAAAATAGATCAATTTGATGGAACATACTTTTTGATCAATTCTGTGGGAAATAGATCAATTTTGTGGGAAATAGATCAATTCTGTGGGAAACAGATCAGTTCTGTGGGAAATAGATCAATTCTGCGGGAAATAGATCAATTCTGCGGGAAATAGATCAATTCTGCGGGAAATACATGTACATCAATTCTGTGGGAAATAGATCAATTTAGTGGAAAATGAATCAATTTAATCCTCAGGAAATGTGAATATCCTCTAGCAGATCGGGATCACACTTCTTTTCCAACACAATGTTTGGAACGATTTCCTATTAAATTGCTAAAGTGACAAAACCTTCCATCTTTATCAAATCAGATTACTAACGCTGGAGACATCATAAAAGAACTGTGATATATATTTAAATGGAAATTGAATGACAACAATAGCTGTGCAATTACAGACAGCATGAACGGGTGCAAAAAGATATGCAAAACCTTAGATAATTTCAACCTATACATGAATAGAAATGTAATACATGTACATGTACTAGTATTCATACATGGAGAAACAATTCGGAGAAAATGACCAAGTGTGAGTGTCTTATCCTCAGTCAACGCGGTCAAATGGATGGTCCTACCTTTGGGCAAGCTGAATAGAAATGACGCATATGAAGCCGCTGCTGAAGTTACTCTTAAGGAGCCATCTGCTATGACAGCAAGACATCATGATCTAATTTTTAATTAAATTTTCTGAATATTAAACAAGTCTGGCAGGTGGGCGATACATTGAAGTCTAGGCCCTGAATATGAATTCCCAAGAGAATCGTGAATCATTTTACAGCTGGTATGCATTGTGGATTTTCCACTCTGTTGAGGTGAACTTTACTATAGTCCCACACGGGGTCCCACAGTAGAACAGTTACCTCTACTGTCTATCTTTAATGAGAAGGTGTCATCAAATAGAGTTGCCATGAGTACAGAATGTCCTCCCGAAATTTTGTCACGGGGAATTCATTCAAAAACATTCAATGAGAGCCTTACTTTTTTACATATTTTCACTTTCGACAATAGGAGCAGTCAGCCGAACCTATTGCCAAAAGATGGCAGCAAAGTTGGTGCTCAATCAAGCATGCATGGGTCCGCTAGGCATTGAATTTGGGCCGTAGTGACACCTATAGGTCAACTAACTGACAGCTCCAGTTGACTCATGAAAAGTTACATGTAAATGAACTCTGGCTGAGGTAATTTATTCCTGCTATCTACGAAATAGCTTGCACTACATGTAATGTTTATGAAAGAAAGAAAAAAATGTCCCGCACAATTTCCTAGACAGACATTACGCAGCCATGGTTTTGCTAATATTATGATTAGGATATTTGTATGTACCCGGTATGCGAAAATTGCAGTTGTATGTCACAGAGACCTGGGACCTTATTCACGAAGCTCCCGTAACTTACGGAAATGCGCAAACTATTTGTCCTTTAGCGGACAACCTATTGTTCGCTATTAGCCTGACAAAGGATTTGCGTACCCTTAAAGTTACGGGAGCTTTGTGAATAAGGTCCCAGGGGCCATATTTATGAAGCCTTCGCAACTTTGCGTTCACGCAAATCTATTGTTTGGCTGCACATGCCCTATTGTTCACTGACTGCCTTACAATAGATTTGCGTGAACGCAAAGTTGCGACGGCTTCATAAATGTGGCCCCTGGCTTTGCCACTGGGATCTTGTTCCTCCAACAATTTCATATCAGAAACATCAGTGTCAGGACTATAATAGTTTGAAGATATTAACAGACTGCTCTTAGTGGTTAGCAACTACCATCCATCACCAACAGAAACCAGACCCCAGAAATTTCAGACCTCTATGACATTACAACTGCGATTTTGGTGAATTCAAGGCCATCAGGTTTCAAGGAAGACGGTAAAGATACAATGTAGAGCAATGAAAAGAGCATAAAATGAAAATGTTCCAAGATTGCTGAGAATAAGCTGAACCAGACAAACACCAGACACTGCACGAACGTGACTCGGGCGGGCATTGTCTGGTACAGCCTGTGTATAGACACCAGAGAACTTGGCTTATGTAGCAGACAGCCCCTTTCATTTCATTGAAAAAGTAAAATTTTAAAAATCCACATGTACATCACCTAAAAAGCCTGTTACACTTACCATCACCCTCCTCCTTGATCTATTTTTGTCGTAACTCGAAAGCCTGGCTGCAACATTGCATTGCACCGACATCTATGCAACTACAGGCCTGCACAGGGAATAGATGATAACTGGCATATTGCAAGTGTAATGGCTTAATAGATCTATGCCATGTGCAATTTGGTTTTGTAATGCCGCAGTGATTGTAATTGCAATGTGCTGGGCATAATTAGCCGTACTTAGGCCTACACTACAAAGAGAAGTTCGGGTATTTTCAGGTCCGGACTCATTTGAAGTCCGGGTTTCTCCAACAGAGCACTTACACTACAAATCTGATCAGTAGGCAACCCAGCGATCGCAGGTGAATTCGGGGGTCACATCCGCGGGACACTCTAATCTTGGAGGAGTGCCACTACCACTATACAGGATGTTGCAAACTTTCCATTCAATTTTTTATGTAGGCTTCCATGTGGATCTGTGTATTTGAGTCATTAACCCTGAAATGAATTTCCTAAAAAAATTGTATGAAAACATTTCATCACGTATGGCATTAACAGGTTTCGATGTTTTCTGTGCTGTGTAAGCAAGTGATGACTAAACAGGATGTTGCAGAAAAAATGTCCCCTGTACACAT
>NMRB01002634.1:58169-75646 GCA_002633025.1 Notospermus geniculatus | reverse complement strand
ATCGAAATGAATTTGGTCCGGTGCCATGATGTAGGCCTACCCGTATTTCACGAAAAATGACACGCACATTTGTCTGAAATCAATAACATTTAAATGGTCATGACCCGACAAGTTTACCAATTGTGAAATTTAGTAGGCCTAACTTTGAAAACAATAACCCCCTGCTCTTGGCTGCCGCGAAACACACAATCGCACTGTAAAGCCATGTACATCTACATCACAAATAATGTAGGCCTACACTGTAAATGACGCATGTTCAGTCCCAATATCATCAGTTTCTACATCGCCCTAACATATTTACAAAATTCAGAATTTTCAAAGGCGGTCTTCAAATTGACTCACAAGTCAATTTCTAGTTAGATTGTGTTTTAACAGGTGTAGTCGTAAAGAAGTCCAGGGCCGAGCTTCTTGGGTGTTAGACCTGGGGCCTGGTAATGACCGGGTGCTGGAGGGAGAAGGTCAATGAGTGCATGCCGTCTTACAGAGGCGTGTCGTAGGTGGGGTCTGCATTACAGAGGTGCCTCTTTGAGGGGCCTACATTATATTTTACATAAAAATATGGCCAGTAGTGAGCCATTATACAATGTAGATGAGAGATTTGAATCTTCTTCATGTTTTCAAAATGGTGCTGATAATTATTTGATTGAATTACAATTGAGATTATGTCTTGGATCCTCCAAATGCTGTGGTCAAATTCAAAAATATTTTGACATTTTCAGGAGGAAGTGACCCAGTCATAGGGGGGTGAAGATGTTTAGCTCTTTAGCGTTTTACTTGAATCATAAGCTGAGTGTTTGTTCATAGAAAACTTAGGGACAGTAGACAAATCACTTTTGACTTCAGTGGTATCTAAAAACCATCAGTTTTCTTTTAATCAATGTTTTGGTGGGTTGTATAAACAACTCTAGATCTTGCCCACCAAACAATACTCAGAATGCAATAAAGCTGTACATTTTTCACAGCGCAACTCTGTTCTTCATTTTATCATCTTTTTATTAACAAAGTACGGTAACAAATTACATGTATTTAAGTTCTGAAAATGAGAAGTAATGCAAAACGAAGTACATCATCCAGGTGAATTTCTGATGACAATCAGGATAAACTGTACTGAACTTTGCTGTTACAATTACTCAGGCCAAGAGAACCCATGAAAGTTGATATTTTTACTTGGCTATTGTATCGTACGTGCGTCAGTCACCCATCCAAATAGTTATCGTGCCCTCCGTTGCTTAACTTTTAGCTGAGAGGCCGACGCCCCAACCACTAGGCTATAAAGGAAATCCTCCTGGGTTGGCAGGTTAAGCCATGCCATATATAGCTGCAAGGGTTCAATGCAGCATCGGCTATATTCCTCCTCCATCAGCTCTCCAACACGTCGGCCAAGTCCTTCATATCAACTTGTTCTATATCGACGGTAGTGTCCACCGAATCGTCCTGTTTTTGATGCCAATGTTTCCTCTGTCGCTGTTTCTTCCCCTTGCCACCAGGGGGACGATGAAATCCCCGCTGTGAACCGTGACCGAAGCAGATGTTCTTTGGGACTCTAAAAGAAAACAGGAATCTGTATGGAAGGAAAGGGAGGGGCAAGACGGTTGTCTCAGTTCACTCAGATACGGTACACCACCTCCACTGCCGCCTGCTAAACAGGAGCAGGATTCCCGCTGTTCTTATTGACTCATGTGTTTCAGGAATAACTTACTTGTAAGTGTACTGAAACCTGCTTTGAGATGCTGGCATGGGAGTGGCACCTTCTGTAACCATGGCAGCAGGATCAACATTTTCTTTTGTTGTCTCCACTTCCATCGTTTCTGCTTTTATACCGGGAGATTCTTTGGTTTGTTTCACTTCATTTTTCCTGGAAAATACACCAGTTCATTTTAATGGAAATTCAGGGAAAAGTCTTTGAGCTTTCAGCAAAACATCTACTTCAGCATCACCTACAGCAGAGAAGTACCGGAACATTTACTTCGTCAAGTTGTATTGTGCAACCTAATCTGTTCAGGTTTAATATATCTTACTTCTTTTTGCCTTTTGATGGGCGATCGAAACGGAAATTTGCTGGATACTTGTGGACCTTGACTAGATGATCCTTGCGATGTTTTGCTGTGGGGAACTTCATGCTGCAGCTTTCTCTTAGACACTCATACTGGGAAATGTGAAAAGTAAGTGCATGAAATTCATATGAAGCCAGATGTTCATGCAACTGCAATAACAAGTATTAACTTGGAAAGTTACTGCAAAATTCATTAGAAAGATATTCTTACCATGTTTTGTTTCTGTGATAGAAGCTGGAACATCGAGTCATGCCATTCAAGGACGTGTATGTCCAGAATGTGATTGTTAGGAAATGTCCGATGACATTGTGAACAAGTGTGGCGATGCTCACTGTTGTAATGAAGTTCATACCTGCAATTAGAAAATAAAAACAACCTTAGTTGAGAAATGATCAATATAGGCCAATTGCCTTAACCCTTGCGCTTGCAGATTGGCACATTTATTTTTCACCTTGAGACTCAATGACTGATGAATTCAGAATTACCGTACTAAAAGGAGAGACAAACTACAAGTTCAAAAATGGCAGGAATGCTTCACCAATGGGCTCAAAGGCAACTCAAGTGATTGCTTACCCAGCTATTGAACTAAACCTTTTCTGGCAAGTCGATAAATGGCAGGAAAATTCAGGAAGACTGAAAAATAAAAATAAAGTTCAATCAATTAAAATAAAAGTCAATCTTGTACCAAGAGGTCTTGAAAAGGTATGAAAATATAGCCAGTAAGTTAATGAATTTGGGAGGGCTAGTTCTTTGGAAACTATGTAAGTTCTCCAAGCTCTTTGATGATGGGGTTCAGCGCGGTACCACAGACAGAAAAAACCAACCCCACTTCACCATCATCCACCTTTCAAATCTGTACAATACAAAACTTGCCAAAATTCGTGGAGTATTTCTTCAATGTTTTCAGGGACGGTCCACTGGTTGACTTCCAGGTTACAGATGATGTTGCCTTCCTCAAAAAATGGATCGTCAAGTTGGCGGAGTCTCTTTGTAATCTTCCAGCACCAGGGTAGCGGTGGTTTTGATGTGGCTAGGTCAACTTCCATGGTGGCTGAAATGCATTGATTGGCCAAGTACTATTGCAATGTCAGTCATGTACATTCAGCAGTGCAGTGTTGAGTGTAGTGCAGCAAGCCACTGTGCTGTGGTCAGGGCCCAGGCTCTGGAAAACTGAATCTTTGCCATGTTTGCGTTCGTTTCCAAGCGTTTTCAAATTTCATACATCACTTTTCTACATTGTGTTCAAATACATGCATCAAGTCCGTTACAGTGCTTTGGGATGCTTACCCTCGGGCTAAAAAGCGTGTTTTTTAGAGGAAAATTGGAAAAAATCTTCGAAAGTGAAACTCCAGGAGTATCACCGCAGTACCAAAATCCAATATTCCTCCAGGAGAATTATTCAGGCCTCTGTGTAGAAGTCAATGTACATGTAGCTGAACCTGGCAACAAGGTTGAGCCTGGGAATTCCCAAAGTGACTACCGCCGAAAGAGGGCGACACTGTCGGTCAGGGTTTCCCTGTAATTTTAGCTGTTTAGGTCATCATCAATTGGCTAGGCCTAATTCATGTCATAGACAGTACGTGCGGCTTTCCCAGTTCGCGTTTTGTCCTTATTTCGCTCTGATAAGTCTAACAGGTCACAATGGAAATGGATGAGGGGCGCGTTATTCGAGTAGGATCAAGAAAAAGCCAGGTATATGTTGCACAACTCTTCTTTCCCTGAATTTGAGAATTCATGAATTCCTTGACTTCTTTTCAAATTTTTCATGTTGATGATGATGCTAGTGGCGAAGATGATGTCAGGCCTTCACTAGCTCATGTCATAGGCCTACAGGCTACAGTCATGACAGTCCATTAGTGGCCTTCCTAGGCCTAACTACTCTCTGATGGGGGCTGGGCAACCGCTGAAAGCTGGGGCGGTGTAAGAGGAAATTGTGTCCCTGTGAGAAAATTTCCATTTTAGGATAACTGATGCTGGAGTAGGCCTATCAGTCGCAAAGATTGGTGTTGGCCTAATCTGTTTATACCGTCAAATATGATGACTTGGACAACCGTGATTGTAGGAATGTTAAGTTTCTTGATCAGAGTTTTGTTCTTCTATCCCAGGCCTAGGCCCTTTAGGCCTAGTATGAGAGTCATTGCAGCAGCATGGTAGGCAACAGACCACCTGGGATGAGGTAATACGACCTGTTTCCTAGGGAGTATGGTAGGCCTACCCTCACCAGCATCCTCTGTGAACATCTTTTGCAAGTGTTTGGCAGATAGGCCTAAAGAACATTCTTCATGTTCTTGAAAGCTTTGTCTTTAAAAAGTTGGAGGTGGGCAAAAATCAGAGGGATATTGATAAGAAAGGATGATGAACAAATATATTATGTTCAGAAAAACTTGCTAGTACTAGTGTTTCATAAATCAAAGTGTGTAGGTGTATGTGAATTGGTGACCTCTTCTTCTGCTGTCTGGGTTAACAGATACATAACTCTCATTATACATGTTATAATGATGCAAATCTAGGTTGATCATTTCCAATATCAAATGGACCAGTTCATTTGGCAGATTTACATAAGTAAAGGTATGCCAGATGACAAGAGATCTCTTTGACAACTTCGAATAGAAAAGTGTACTTCCTCCTGAGATGTGTTAAGTAACAAACTCGAGGCCCATTCATCCCATTGTGCAATTCAGATAGTTTCATGGATTAGAACTTTAAATTATGTTTCCAAAGACATGGACTTGCTGAATTGTCTTTCTTTCAATAAAAGGTCATCACTGCTTTGACAGTTTGTTGTTGAAAACTCACTAGTTTTAAGATTCCTTTCATTTGGATATTCTGTCAATTGAGTGCAGAGTTTATTATTGAATACAGGACCATATTAACAGTATTTTCATCTCTGATTCCAGCTGGCCTTGATTCAGTCCAACCATGTCATTGGCAGACTACAGAAGTTGTTCCCTGATAGAAGGTTTGAACTCAGTAAGTAAAGTTTCCTTTTTGATTCAAGAATGAGATTGCAATATTTTTTGTATTTCGTTCCAGAATGGATTAATTTCTATACAAACATATTCAGGAGTTTGGACTAAACAGTAGACCCTCCCTTAAAGGATACCTCTGCTAAAAGGACGAGCATAGTCCAGTCTCCAGTTGGTAAAGTCAGTTCATTTGATACCTCCCATGTATTGAGGACACCTCTCAATTAAGGACAGTGCCAGGCAGTCTCAGAGGTGTTCTCAATAGAGAGGTTCCACTGTACATGTTCTTTTGAAACCAGGTTGCATTATGAAATGTTTAATTGAGAAATCATTTCAGGTCAGCATTCACCAATTGGGGTAGAATCATTTCACTGTCGTTCTCATTATAGCCGTGTTTACACCTATGCAATTTTTCCAGGCCCGGGTTCGAATTTAACCCGGATCCATTGAATTTTCTGTCCACACCTATTATTCGTCTTACGATATTGAACGCTGGCCATGCTATTTATAGACACACCACCCATTCAATTTTAGCAGACCGACACCTGTCGGTGGGCTCAGTAAACGTTTTAGCCCGGCATTTTTCTGTCCACACCTTTGAAATTGCCGGGCTAAAGTATAATCCGGATCAGACCCGCCGAGCGAAAGCGGGCTAAATTAGTCCGGCAATTTTTAATCCGGATCCGATTTTCATAGGTGTAAACGCAAAAAAGGCGGGTCAGAGCCGGGTCAGGTCCGGCAATTTCGTCAGGTGTAAACACGGCTTATAAAGTGTTGAGAGAGTTTCATCCATGGGTGCAATTTCTGCTGATGTAATTCCAAAAGTTCATTCATGAAAGTGAATACAACAGCTTACATAACATAACTACCCCTTTTGTGCCAAGTTTATCATTGCTAAAAGTCCCCCTGAACTTTTTGCTAGGCCTTACTTATGTAAGTACCGCGGTAGGCCAAAAGGAGTTTAATAACTTGAGTTGTATAATTGTGCACTTTACAATGTGAACTTGTGCCATAGGAAAGAGCAGAATGTGCTTTGTCACAGACCCCTTTTGTAAAGTACTCCCAGCTCAGTGTCTCTTTGTTGTCTCACAGTAACACACCTCTGATATCAAGACAGTACCGGTACTGGTAATAATTCTTTATTTTCAGTTTCCATGTCAACGACAGGAGATGTCATCTTAGACAAAGCGTTGTCCAAAATTGGAGAGAAGAGTTTGTTTACGAAAGAATTAGAAATGGCCCTAGAGGAGAAGTCTGTGGACATGGTGGTGCATTCATTAAAAGATCTGCCGACCTTACTCCCTCCAAATATGGCCATCGCTTCAGTTTTAGAGTAAGTCTAAAGTGCCTGATGTACGTTAGCCTACCGGTAACAGGCCTTTATATTCCCTAATTTGGGCTATTTCTGTTTACGGTGGTATTGGGCCAAAGTCCCCGTCAGAGCGCCGAAGGCACGATCAGGGGGAGCGCGAGGTGGGGGTTCCCTGCCTCGTTCGAAAGTTTTTGGAAAATAGAGGATAAAAGACACCATTTCCAGGCATCTGAGATTCCCATTTAAATGTAAAACAAGACTCCAATTTGGGTGCCCTTAATTTGGGCTCCGACGTTAAACGTCGTTAATTTGGGGGAATATAAAGGCCTGGGTAATCAACGGCAGATTGACTGGAGAACGAATGACCGCTCAGGAATTGCTGGAAGACAAACATTGGTGGCAACATTGATGAACATCTCTACCTGCAG
The DNA here is from genome assembly GCA_002633025.1 of Notospermus geniculatus. Lineage (NCBI taxonomy): Eukaryota > Metazoa > Nemertea > Pilidiophora > Heteronemertea > Lineidae > Notospermus > Notospermus geniculatus. The sequence continues at coordinate 68,886 of NMRB01002634.1, read as the reverse complement.
CACTTTGACAAACTTCTCTTTAGGTCTGCTATCCCATTTTACTATTGGTTCAGCATCCTGAGAATCCCAGGGCTTCGCGAGATTATCAGGATGTTAGTTCGGTGGCGAGGAGCACTGGGTCCAGGGAAAACTGACTTGTACCTTTCAATAGCGGAAGGATGGATGTAAAAAGGGTAACCATTGTAATCTGTCCACTTTTTCAGACGAGATGACCCGAGGGATGCTGTAGTATTCAATGCAGGGAATAAAACAAAGAAATTAGAAGATCTGCCTCCTAATTCGTAAGTCTCCTAATCTCGGGAAATGTATTTGAGGTTCGGTCTGATGTCGGAGAAAACTGTGTGCAAATTGGTTGAATTCCCTACATCAATTAAAAGGACAGCTTCCGAGATACTCTTCTTGCAACTTGTAGTTGACATTCAAATAGCCTGATGGTTGCAGTTGAACCCCTCCCCCCCTTAGCAGACACCTCTGCCAGGAGGACACCTGTCTATTGAAGACACCAAACTTCATTCCCAAGACTGGTTATTCTATTCATTTTGACCCCTGACTTGGACACCTCAATTAAAGACAGTATTTTGCAGTCCCGAGGGTGTCCTAAAAGAGAGGTTCTTTACTTATTATTAGGACAGTTTTCAGTGATATTTCAAAATGTTTCCTGTTTTTGTAGCGTTATTGGAACAAGTTCACTACGACGAATTGCTCAACTCAAGAAGAAGTATCCACTCTTTCGGTTTGAAAATATTGTATCCTTTAAAATGTAACAAAGTGAAAGATAATTGTTCCTTGTTGCCATGGTAACATGAACCAGGATCGTTAAGTTTTTTCCTTGACCTTTGACCTCAGCGTGGTAACCTGAACACACGATTCCGCAAACTTGATGAAGGCAACACATATGCAGCCATAGTTTTAGCGAAAGCGGGACTGGAAAGAATGGACTGGCATAGTCGGATAGACGAAGTTCTGGAGCCGTCCGATTGTATGTATGCTGTTAGCCAGGGGGCGCTGGCTGTGGAGTGTCGTGCCGATGATCAGGAGATGATTGAGATGCTGAGTAACCTTCATCACCCGGGCACGTTATTGCGGGTTGTGGCGGAGAGAGCATTTCTGAAAACGTTGGTAAGTTTTCTTCTGGAGCACCTCATGAGGTCGATGAATTCTGTACATTGGTTAATGACCTCAGTGCTAGATGGCGCCACATACTTTGCTTACTATAATTCAGGATCTTTCGAGGCAGCATTGGAGCGGTTGATCTTCCTTCCCTGGCCATCTACATCCCCCTCCCCCATTCCTTACAGGATTATCGTGTCAATGTTCGCTCCAATTCGTGTCTGTTTTGTTTCATTTCTGACCTTCCTTTTAGGAGGGTGGATGCACAGTTCCTGTAGCCGTCCATACTGTTCTCAATGAGGGAGATTCACAAGAGGTTCGTTCCAGTTTGTATTGAGTTCTCCAAACCTGGGATCTTTCACGGAACTGTCGTTCAGATTATGTAAACTATTGTCCATTTACGGGAAACCTATTGTTCACTATCAGCCTGACAAAGGATTTGCCTGCCTTTAAAGCTACAAGGGCTTTGTGAATAAGGTCCATGGTCTTCTACAACGTGTGAGAGAAAAAGCAAAAGGATGGGTCCAGATAAAGTGTATTTAGGCAACCTGTTTCCCATCCCTGACTTTGCTAGAAGTTATCATCCTCCTTTCAGTGTGAGTTAGCAATTCGTGGTGGAGTGTTCAGCCTTGATGGTTTCCAAGCAATCACTGACTCCATGACAACCAGATTTTCTCTGGCACCTGTCTCAAAGAAGGTGAGTCGTATATAAAAAGAGAGCCGGGCTCTATGGTGAAAAATGTACAGCAGGAGGAAACCGGAGTGTCCGTAGAAAACGTGTGCTGTCAGAGTCACCCACTTCATCACATGAATGAAGAGTGGGCCCAACTGGAGAATGAACCTGAAACCTCAGTGGTGACAGGTGCTGACATGTGCGCTTCGCCTCCCTGACATGTCAGTCATCCATTTCTTTTGTACAGCACTTGCCCCCCTCCTGTTGCCAAGAATTCAGAATCTGAGAGCCACGGTGGTGTAGTGGTTCGGGCCTCTGACTAGCGGTCAGAGGATCCCGGGTTCGAATCCCGCTGCTGACGTGAGACTTTGGGCAGGTCTCTTTGCCTTACTGGCCTCTCTCCACCCAGGTGTATAAATGGGTACCGGGCGGTCGGAAATGCTCAGATTGTAGCGCTGAATGAGTAGCTCATCTGAGTTCTACTGAAAGGTTTCAGGATAGACTGGGGTTAAAGTGTAAAGTCGGATGACACCTCTACCGTTCTTGACTATAAACCCCAAACTTTAAAACTTTAACTTTAATCCACATTTTCGAACCTTTTCAGATGAGACCCAATGGACCAGTTCTGTTTTCAAGTATCGTAGCAGAATACGTGAACGATAGTGCTCTCAAAGCTGCGGAAACCCTCGGACACGAACTCGCCGAATCTCTACTCAGAAATGGTGCTAAGCCCATTTTGGATGAGGCGAAGGCTGTAGCGGAGGCGGAGGTGAAGAGACAAGCAAAGGAGAGAGATCTGAAATCCAAGAAGGGAGCTGCGGTTTGAAATTGACAATGAAATGTTTAGATGTCAATTACATGCACTTTATATTTAATGAAGTAATGTGTGTTTATACTCCTTCCTGACCCACCAAGGTTTAAGATCATTTCGTCTTCAGTCTCCGCTCTGAGTTGAGCATAGTCCAAAGGCAAAGAGATCAGAGGCCTTGGTATTTCAAGGTAGGTTAGTACTCATGAGGTCCTGTGTCTCCCGCAGACCAGCTATGTACTAAGTCTCTGACACAGACCTATTTATATCGAACTTTGTATCATGTCCATATTCTGAATAAAAGTATAAATTGCTTAAAATGACTTTTGTGTCTGGTGCTCAACTCCCACAGGTATTCCCTGATCCATCATGCAGATCTGAGACAGTTGTAAACAGAATCACGTAAATGGTATTATTGGCATTGAACAACATCAGGCATTTTTAAGTGACAATATTTTTATTGAATTGTTTTTTACAAAACAGGCATAATAAAATTTGATATAAGAAATAAACGCTACATTTGATGACAATTTGCCCATTCTCATCGAACGAAATGAAAAACTAGCAAACTAAGTGAACGAGACAGGTGTAGTGGACATGGATCGAACTTGTGACCAGTTGGTCACTAGTTCAATTCCCTACTGGATGTTTACCTCACTGAATGGCTAAAGGGCTCCGCACACTGGCGACTAAAATGGGGCGACTACAGATGCGACTACCACATCGCCTGCAATAATTACCTTTGAGGTCGATCAGTGATGTCATCCACGACATCACTGATCTTCCAAGGAAGCATTTGTCGCAAACAGGTCAACAAACCTAAAAGAACTGAAAATATGTTCAGTCGCTTCTGTGGTCGCAAGGCCGGTCGCCTAGAAAATCGCTCGAAAAATCGCTATCCTAGTGTGCGGTGCCCTTAAGATGGGATGCCATAGCCTAGACGGGGCAAAAATCTCTTATTCATGTATCGGGTATGTGTGGGATACAGAATCATTGGTAAGTAAGTACCGAACTGAGAGACTAACTTGAACAGCAACTAGAGCAATACTTGCAAGTTTACCTGTTTATTTTTCACTTTTGTTCAAAATGTAACTTGCCTCCAGGAAGAACTAATTCAGGCACTGCTGCCAAATACCAGGCTAAAGGTGCAAGTTACAAAAGCGATAGCCGGGCCCAAGATTCTAATGATATTATGATATAAATTAATACAAATGCAACATTTGATTATTAATTGCACAATGCAAGCAGTCTTAATTCATACCTCTGACAAGGGTGATTTTCATTCACTGATGGCAAAACGGTATTTTTCAATTACTCAAAAACTGGATTCCAAGAAGTATTGTGTTGAAGCTGGCCAAATCTGGCTACGAACACCAGTCTGACAACAGGGTAAATTATACATCTGACTTGAGACGCGGATTTTGGGCAGAGGGAGGTTAGGGCCACCGATGGCAGTCGTTGCAGGCGGGCGTTGAAGAAGCCCATGCCGATGGGGGATCGGGGGCCTCCCCCAGAAAATTTTGAAATCTAGGCCATAGACGCGATGTTCCTGGCATCTCAGTATCAAAACAGAAGCTTTATTTTTGCCTGGACTTTAGGCAGTACATGTTCTGGGTGAGGTACACAGCTTGATAGTAGCCACACTTTCTTATCGACAAATACAAGCATGATGAAAAGTCCACATAATATCATCCCAAACGGCTAAGATACAAGCACACCCTGCGCTGACGACGTCTCCGCCTCTTCAGAAAGGCTACTACCACCCCTCGCAGAAGAAGAAACTTTCAAAGAAAGAAAGACGGGTTTGTATTGTCCCAGTCATTGAGCAATGAGGGCATCGCCACTTCTCCACGGAAAGATGTCGCTGCGACCGTATCAGGCCTTTTCATTGTCTTCAGGATGTCATCTCCGTGGCAATGTGAGGTGCGAGCATGTAGCCACAACGTCATGGTAGTGTGATGTTGACGTTCCGTACAACGTCACAGTGGAAAAGTTGATACGGTCGCAGCACCATCAAATGGTAGAAAAAGAATGGCTACCTCCCCATTGTCCTTGTAATATAATTGTGTGCTGCCTTGTGATGTCTAGCTTCATGGAAACCCTCTCATTTGATCAGAACTTTTGCAGATCTGCCTGAGCCCAGAGAAGCAGCCCTCAGTTGGCCTGAAGAAGGATTCAAAATCACTTAAACCTGCTGATGAAGAATTCTTGAAGGGGACGAATGTTTACACAGATAAGGCACCACCAACTGGACACACACCGAGTCCTGCCACAAGCGCAAGTTCAAAGTTCAATGAATCTTGGCCAGAGAGTGAGAGAGCATCAATGATTGGGTGAGTATTCTGAGGCAAAACTTCACCACTGGCACTACGAATAAATTCATGAAATCATTATTGCTGATTTTCTCGATTCCATAGCTTGGTACCAGCTTTCAACTTGAGCCCAATCCAAGATTCAGACAGGAGGTTTCACTCAACCAAGCTAGATGAGATGGGGCCAACCACTTCTGACTCGGATGCCCCCAAGAGAGGTATGAAACAAACAACCAGCTCTGATGGCAGGAAGGAGAAAAATGGGGATTCTACACTTCAGAGGTAGGTACGGGTCTTCTTCATGGTACCAGCAGACTCCCGGTTGAGCTGTGTCTATCTCAGCTCTGAGATGGTAAGAGCTTTATCCCTTCAAGGGAGGCTGCACCTGGAACAAACATTGCAGTTGTCTAAATTTTAATTTCAGATACATCAACCGATTCCGCTACGGTCAGCCAATGAGTAGACAGGAAAGAGAATCCAAGACACAGCAAAGTTCCCGCGATTTCTGGTGGTTGAAATCACCATCTCCTTCAACTCCTGGAAGAAGTTCAACTCCCAAAGGTGATGATACCCCATCCCCTGGGAAAACGAAGAAGCGATCCCCACGGTCATCACTGAGTCCATACTCTCCAATGAAGCCTGGGCGATCTTCAAGCTCAGTAAGTATTTACAACAGTATCTGCTTTGCTCTCAGGCAGTGTGAACTTAGATTTGTGTGAATTTTCGTTTCTGTTCCAGAGCAGCAGTGGGTCTCGGTATCGTCCACATGTGACCCCTATTGATGAAATGACACAAAAATTACAGGAAAGAGCCGACCGACTTCTGGAGCAGAGGTAGGCAAATAAATCTTAAAGCCCCACTGTACTGAAGTTGAAAAACGCAAGTCATCGCCGCGATTTGTTGACGTCAGTGCACGACGTCAGCGTAGTGTAAAATGTACTGCGCTCCATCTAAATACATTAGGGCTCTCTGCAGTTGTTTTCAGTGTGTGCTGAAACCTATGCCTTGATTCTCTAAAGTATGCATCAGACAGGCATTTTGGGGACAGTGCTCGAAAAGTAGCTATTTTACTCGCCATTGGCGACCAGGAATTTACACTTGGCGAGTTGTTTACGAAGGCAGGACGCCATTTGGCGAATAAAATTTACAATTTTTGAAGATATAATTCGCCAAATGATATTTGTGAAAGCACACTTTTGAAAATAAGGCCTTGGCGCAAGAAATGCAGACATAACCCCAATGGCGCCAAAAGAAGCTTCGTCGGCCATGTCGGCACGGTAACCAACATCGAAATTGGAATCAATCGATCGCAGCGCCCCCAAAATCATCGCTGTGGCCAAATTTTGAACTAAGCCAGAGGACTTTTGGGGCGCTGCGATCGATTCCTCGAATGTGCGCGGGAACGAAATAGAACAAGCACAAAGCAAAGGCGTGCAGTTAGTATCCACTAAAGATTTCATTTATGCAATTATATAAATTATTTAATCCAAAAACTTGCTTATGTATCATAATCTGGCCAAGTCCAAGGATATCCTTCTCTGTAGTGATCATTTACAGACCTTTTCTGCTACCTCGATCCGCCAGCAAGTGCCCAGAGTTTGTTTTTATACATACCCCAGTTCGTCAATCTTCGGCCTTTCCTCGGCAACTTCCGACGTCTGCGTTGCAGATTTGGTAACTTCGACGAAATTTTATTTCATTTAAGATCTGACCATCATCATCATTGATCTACGGGGATTTTATGCATTTTAAACGAAAANGGTTTGAATGTACCGTAACTTAATGTTATTGTGGCTACCGGTAATGTGCCTGTCCAGTCTGTCTGTGTCTTTGTCAAGAAAAGATCTGGAAATAACCAAGGTTTTTCGGTGTCCAAAATTGATGGACCCCTCATCAGATAACAGATTCCATGGCATGGATTGACTGAAGTTGTCAAGTCCTGTTTACCTTTTGCAGTGAGTCAAGTCTGAGCACAGAACCTATTGTAAGCACACTAGGACTGGGGAGTGAGCCATCCATAGAGTCAAGTAGAAGCAGAGGTGGGGCAAGTCTTGTTGAAGAGCGTCCCTACAGGCCTGGATTTATCAGATACATGCAAGGTAGGGAGCAGTTTTCCATATCATCATCATCATCATCATCATATGTTTCGACTTTTGTAGCCCTTACGGACTGTGAGCCGCTGCTTATTATAGTGCGCTTTTTGGGGTGATGGTGTCGATATCAAAGAAAAAGAAAAACCCACAGTGGGGATTAGAAGATAACTAATAAACAGGAACAGCAACAAACTAACTTGATTAAAATACAGTGTGCGCAATATTCTCATACATGTACCTACTCACATATTTACATGTCTCTACTTAGACCTACGTGTTGACACTCCAATTTGGCTGTGTCCCACGTCCCTATTTTACTGTTACGTGACACACAGGATAAAAATTTGTTCACCAGGAAGGTGTTATGAAAGGATACCCACGCACTTTCTTTGCTGTGGTGCGCCTAATTTAGGTCTGGTTAGTTTAAAGCTTAACTTAGTTTAAAGCTTATATAGTTTAAAGCATATAGAAATAATCCAGCGAGAACTTAGTGAAGCCCGCTGGAGTCTCCTGCAGAAAAGACCACTTGCAGTGTGTCCATCCCTGATGGCAATCATCCTGTCCTTCCAGAGAAAGAGAACATACTCCATCAGAAAGACACCCGACAACCCCGCCACGGGCCATCGTTGGGCGCACCTCCGGATGATATTCTCTCCCAGTGGCGCTTGCGGCGGAAGATGGAACTGGCTCAAACTAAAGGTCATTACGGCATCAGGTTATTGGACGCTGGGCGAGGACCTGCGTCACCCAAGAAAACTGTACCGGTAAGATTTGTTGCCCTCTGGTGGTTTGACGGTAAATGAAAGTGACTGTTGACATGCCTCCTCAGAATATGATAACCGTAGTTATGTGCTGCTTACAATTATGTCAATCATCCAAAATTCTGATAATGCACAGATACGGTGAATGAAATTGTTCTTCCGTATTTAGGATCCAGAGATTGATTCAAAGCTGACCGATTTCCGCAACAGACTTTCCCAAGCTGCCTCAGGAAAATACGCCTCGCCACTGAAACCAAGTACAAAGATCCATTTCACTCCGTCACCACCAAGGCAGGAGACGAAGGTAAATATTCCATCAGGTTAAACAGGCTGTCAAGTGCCCCTAAAAATCCTAAAATTCCTAAATTTGCAAGCTTGATCCTAAAAATTCCTAATTTGGGCCTATTTTTTGCCGTGATTCCTAAAAATTCCTAAATTTGTCTTTTTCAAATGGGGTCTTCGCCGAAACATGATTGAAATTGGCGTGCGCGTACCAATGAAACTTCCCCTGAACTGCCATCACAAGATGTTGTAACTAACCTACATGTATGATGTCAGGTGCAGGTTTCGTGGTCATCAGCAGACTATATCATGGTTCCCCCTCCACACATCAAAATGTCCCATGGCCGAAGGAACATTTGTCTTGTCAATTTNGGTTAAAGGTACCATTAGCTTAAAGTCACTTTATGAAACAGCCCCTGGTCACTGCAGCATCAGTCCGTTCATAAGAGGTACACTATTGTGCATGTCAGTTTCATTAATGGTCGTTGAAGGCATTGTGAGTATATCCACTTTATATTGCCACATCGACTCCGGTCAGATTGGATTGTTCCCAACTGTATTCCAATCAATTTTATCAGAAAATCTAGCTGAAAACTTCTAATTATCACCCTAAAAATTACTAAAACTGGGCAAAAATCCCCTAAATATTCCTAAAAGCAAACAAAAATCCCCCTAAAAATTCCCCTAAAACTTGCTCTGTGTGGACTTGACAGCCTGGGTTAAATTCAAAATGTTGCATCTTCAAAACTTCGCATAAACTCCCTCCGCAGTTGTGTATCGCGCCCCCTTTGGTTTACTCGCTCTCCACAACTGCTTAACTTCGTAAAATTCGCCGCGTTCGGTCAACAGATGGCGTCTGGGCATGGCGCGAGTTTTACAGCCTATCGGCACGCTGCTTTCAGAACTGTTTGGCCCGTTGGCAACGGATGTTCTTGTGCTACCATGGCTACGAACCGCTCGGCCAATGAAAAAGTGTCTCAGGCCAGCTTGGTTACCGGTTGCTCGGTGCGCTCATTGGTCGACTCTCTCAGCGCCACCTGTTGACCTAACGCGGCGAATCTTACGAAGTTAAGCAGTTGTGAGAGCGGGTAAACCGAAGGGGGCGCGGTACACAACTGCGTAGGGAGTTTAAACTTCGCATTGCTCTAGCTACAACTTTTCATGGTGTCTATCTTCCTTTCTTCAGTTGCCTACATCACCTGAAAGAGACATTCCTGAACGTGATGTACCTCAGAGACCTGTGATAGCAAGTCCGACCTTGAAACGTAAACCTGGTTCACAGGAACAAGTTGAGCCACACCTTCACTTGATGTGTGATATTCTACCTTGTCCCCATCAGTCTGAGCATGAGAAATGGGTGGAGAAGTACAGTGAGAGAACAGAGGGGGGACAAGGTTTGCAAGAATCACGAAGTGGGGTACAGGAACCTCTGGTGGAGGGAGACCTCAGGGATGAGACTTGTGAAAGAGTCCAACAGCAGCCTCGTAAGATTCAGAGAGAAGAACCAAAGAGAGGACGACAAAAACAAAATGCCAAAGAGGCAATCCCTGAGCGTGATAAAGCTTCAAAGANTTGGCCTCTTCTCGAGGCGGCAGATACGCCGTGGACCGGTCACTTTCTCGAAGGGTGATGTGCGGTGTAACGTAGTGGTGAGCAGATCGGCCTTCGATCATCGAAGATGCGCTGTAAATGCTTGCAATACAAACTGAAAATACTTTCGACCAACAACATTCCAACCTAAGGTGATTCAGGTGAAGCATGCATTTTCTGCTCTCAATGCACAGTTCCATTGGGTCATTTTTTGTGACATCACTGGTTCCCAGGCCTGTGGTCAGGTTCACATTGGTTGAATGGCTTTGTAAAAGCTTGCTCAACTTGCAGCTGTAGGGCCTGTGAACCAAAAATCTAAAATACCATTTTTTGTAGACAATTATTCAAATAGTTAACAGATATCACACAAACGTGTTAACATTCTATGCGACACAAGCCCATGTGAAATTCTGCGGTGAAATAATGACTATTCCTAGTCTTTCTAGGCCTCTGAAATCTGGCATTGTCTCCCTAATTTAATTCGCAAAGAGTGATGCAATTGTTTTTGTGTCATGAGTGTTGTTAAGCATTCACTACAAAGCATCATCTGTGCAAGTTTCAAGCAAATCGAAACAACAGTTTCAGAGTTATGCCGAACTTGTAACAACCCTTTATTTCTGTCCAGCCCCTTTAGCTAATAGAAATTACGACATTCATAGAAATTTAATGAAAGTGCTGATGATATTGTTACAAGTCATGAATACATTTTAAAAGTACTGACTCTCACCCGCCTCATGATCTTATGGGAGTGAAATCATTTCCACGATGTTCTCTTCTTGAAATAATTGTATGTAACGAATTATTGAACTCTAAATTTCACCACATTTTCCATTACAGTTTAATGATGAAAACCCTCGGGACGCCTCAGCATTTGACGTCACATTTCCCGCCACAAGACCATGTTTCAGAGACATCGTTGCGTAGTTGTAAAGAGACAAATTCAAGACGGCATTCCATGTTTAGAAGACCTGAGTTTGATAATTAACGTAAATGGTATTTATATCACGCGCTATATCTAGCCCTATGGTAGGCCGCGCGTGAGACCACCAACAAACTATTCAAACGTTCATTGGGGGTGGGGGTGGGGG
>NMRB01002634.1:33489-46566 GCA_002633025.1 Notospermus geniculatus | reverse complement strand
CTACAATCATGATCAGTCAGACTTTGATGGGCCCAATCCAGGCCTAGGGGCTAGGCCTACGCCCCCCCCCCCCAATAGTGGTACCGGTATTTTGATGGCAATGCAGTTCAAATGCCTAGGCCTACAGGCCTACCCTGCCCTGTTAGGCCTACAGTAGCTCTACAAAATACATGGTCATGTAGGCCTAGGCCTCGAGGCCTTACACTTGAACATGCAGTTGTCATCTGTTCTTCTGGACATTAACCCTAACCAAGTTTCGGTCCGATTCGATTCTTAGCTTGGCCTCCAGGTGGCCAAAACAACTGCAACTTGGGAATGACTTGACCCAGATGTTCGCTCATATGTGCCTCTCTCTGCACTATGTCAACGAGAGTGAGCACATGGTCCATGGACCATTTCATTTTTCGAGTCACGTCATTGCGTTGAGCAACGACGTGCGGGACGTCATGACGCTGACCCCGTCAGGTGCTGCGGCACAAATCCAAAAGTAGCCTCGTGTGACGGGACGGAATTTGGTGCAAAAATATCTAAGTTGCTATCAGCCCTTGTTGCCTAATTCTGATATTGTACTTTTACCAAAGACCTTGACCCAAGGGGCACACATTTACACTATTGAAAAAAATGACATACCTTCTTTCAGAAGTATATGGCACAAAAACCAAGCTGTGACGGGACGGAATGATAGAAACACTAGACAGTACACATCACAACATATTGCTAAATTCTATCAAGCATAAATGTAACACCTAAATTTTTTTATGCTTTTTAGGAATGTCCACTTGTTGCCCAGAGAGTGATGAGAGAAAAATATGCCCCTGCAGTAAGGTCTTATCTTGGGGAATGATAAGAAAACAAGGGGCACTGTGATGGGACGGAATGTGATGGGACGGAAAAATGTAACAGGAGTCAGAGTGTAGATAAACTTTGAACATTTCTATTTCAACATATCGAAAATACAATCTGAACTTGTTTAACGGTTGAAATATGCAAACTACATAACTCTGGATGGTTGAATTCACTAAAATGGCAATACTTACATTCCGTCCCGTCACAAAAAGTTGAATGCTGTCTAGGCAGGAGCGTTGGATCGGTATCCGACTCGCCACTTGCCTTTCCTCCAGGATTCTGACAATGTCTGACACAGAATCATTTTCAGGCATGTCAGGAGTGATGCAAATCAGTTTTGCAAATGAAACAACCAAATTACATTCCGTCCCGTCACAAAATATTCCGTCCCGTCGCAAAAAGTTGTATGCTGTCTGTGAACCGTCTGCAGATTTTTTTGAATTATAACTGTGCCAGCTACAAAGAGTCCTCAATTCATTGATAGTTCACAAACAAGGGAAGGAAACATAGAGAACTGGGTGGAGGGGAGCTAACTTAACAACATGAAAATTGTGACGGGACGGAAAATGCAAAAGTGGTATGTACCCCCAGAAAAATTGGGAAAGGGTTAAAGTTGGGTAACTTGTTTCATGGTTACTCAAATGGCAGCTGATCACTGCCAGATCAATTGCAGGGAAAAAAATCTCAGCAGCGTGTCAACCAGGGCCATAAAATCAATTCCGTCCCGTCACGCAAAATACAAATTTCCTAAAATTAATGTTAAATAAAAGCTGGGCAAATTTTTTTTTTTTTGAGAAATAGTGTATTGTAATGACAAAATGAACTCTTCAGGTGTCCAATGAAAGGAAAAAATCTCAGTTATTTAGAATTATAGTATTTGAAAAAAATTTTACACCTTTTGGATTTGTGCCCTGCGCTCTTTTGGAGTGATAGAGTCTATTGCTCCTTCCGGAGCAGACCAAGACATCACGTGCCAACCATTGCAACTTGGTGTCTGCCTTAGCTCCTGGTTTTGGTCTAAATTTCCCGTCATTGTCGACCTCAACATATTTGCTTTTAACTTCGCGGCCTTTGGACACAAAAATGCCATCTCTGTAGGACGGTATACCGGCGAGATACTCTTTTAGACGCGAGTCTGGCACTCTGGTCGCCATAATAGGGAGGTTTTGCAAGCTTACGTTTTACATTTACGATTACGATTTCAAAACGTCATGACGTCAGCTCTGTGGGACGTTTTTACGTGCAAATCGCTTGCTACACGTAAGAAACTTACGATTTAATCAAAGCCAGATATTTCATTTTGTAATCGAAGAATTCGCTTGCAATCTAACACATTCATAAATGGGTATATCGGGTTTCCCAAAAAAAAGTAGAAACTTTTTGTCTCGCAACATCTCACTTATTTGTATGCCAAAATCTTTGAGAATTCACAGAGACCACCTTCAGCATATCGTCAGCAAGCCCTGCAAATATCAAAGGTATCGGATATAATTCTTCTGAGTACTGTCCAAATCAAAATTGCATGTCCAAAAATACAATATCAGAGAGAATTAACATTGCTGATATTGCATTTTTCAACATGCCATTTTTAATTGAGTGGTGCATCCAGAATACGCGGTGGGTATTTTTGAATTTTTTTACAGTAGATTCAAAACATTACCCCCTTAATAGATGCAAAACTTCATTAAATTCAATGAGGAACCCGCACACTAACGTCACGACGTGGCGCTGCAAGCGCTTGTGCCGAAGTCTCTTTTTTCTAACGTTATTTCCATTTATTTCTGCCGTGAAAATAAACCATTTGTGTTGGTCGCCCGACAGTAAATCTTACATCATCGTGTAGCGGATGAAATTTTCTTTTTATCTCATTCTTTTTTTTCTTAAAATGAAGGGATATAATGGCGATAAAAGCAACGTCTTTCGTGTCATTTTTCCTGTAGAAAAATGTACAGGCAAGTTTTTCATGACGCAACGTCAGCACCTAACATGACGTCAATGACACCTAAAATGACGTCAATGACGTCGTTTCGGTACAAGCGCTCACAGCGCCGACCTGTCGGGATAAACCGCAGGGCGGGTTCCCCATTGGAGGAAAAGTGAGCGATGCCTATATAAAATTGTTCCACTTTTTTGGCATGTTGAAAAATGCAATATCAAAAATGTCAGAATTTCGTCACCTGACAAGTTGTGATGTCGGCCTGTCTGCATACAGGCACTATCATCTGTCAATCAGTGGGGCCCCCTCCCATGCCAGTCATGTGACCCAAGCCATCTTGGAGGGGGCCACTCCAGAGTTCATCAGGAAAGATGAGTCCTAGTCCTCAAAGTCCTGATTGCAACCCCATGGACTACTCAATATGGGACTCTCTCAAAGAAAAGGTGTATCGCGGATGAAATTTTAAAAAAATTCAAAGAGTAGGAGTTAAAGGACAAGATCCTAGTTTCTTGAGAAGGAATTTCTCATTAGAGCATTTCAGGATTGAAGAAAGGGCTGAGAATGGTTGAAGAAGAGGCTGGAGGACACATTGAACATTAGTTGAAATAGGTAATTTTCTCTGATATTGTATTTTTGGACATGCAATTTTGATTTGGACAGTACTCACAGGAATTACATCCGATACCTTTGATGTTTGCAGGGCTTGCTGACGATATGCTGAAGGTGGTCTCTGTGAATTCTCAAAGACCTTGGCGATCAAACAACTGAGATACTGCGAGACAAAAAGTTTCCACTTTTTTTTGGGACACCCGATATTTCGCAGTTGCAGTAAAAATGACAAGAAGAATGCTTGGCACATCTACCCTGGAGCGCTTCCCAAACATGGGATACATCGACCCTCTTTTCACCTGGCACGGGAAGTTTCAAGTCAAATGATGACGCCATCGCGTCACGTCCTTTCTTGACATACGGCGTGACGTCATGACGTCGTCAAATCGTAATCGTAAATGTAAAACGTAAACTTGCAAAACCTCCCTATTGTCATCTCCACGTGTTATGCTTGCGAGCATGACGAGCTGAACGGTAAAAGTACCATCAACCTGGATTCCAGGTATCTCACCAGCGGGAATTTCAAACTGGGTATCCTTTAGGTTCCTAAAGGGTACCCAGTACGTACCTGGGTGCCATTTAGGGATACCCAGGTTGGACCTGGGTACCCTTAATAGGGGTACCCAGGACGACATTCACCCTTTTGGCCCCAATTGACGCTATAGATCTATAGGCTACAGCAGAAGCACAGACAACGATACAGTCACTGTTGTACCTCTACATGACGTTACGTCATGACGCCTGACGATGCTGCTAAAAATAGATCCAAAAAGACAATATTAAAGCCCCACTGTATTGAATTTTACGATATTTTCAAAATGTTGGGAGGGTGCAAACAGACGTTTCATAGCCTCGTGAAGGTCCCCAAAATGCTTGCCTGATACGTACTTCATAGAATCAAGACCTAGTTTTCAGCACACATTGAAAAAACTGCAGGGAGAGCTCTAATGTATTCAGACAGAGCGTAGTACATTTTACACTACGCTGACGTCGTGACGTCGTGCACTGACGTCAAGAATCGCGGCGATGATTTGCGTTTTTCATATTCAATACAGTGGGGCTTTAAAGACGTTATCATGAATGACGTTACGTCATCATGACGTCGCCTGTACATAAGGATAAAGGGTGTGACGTCATATCGGATCTTGGCGGCACGTGTAGCATGTGAGCTCATGAGATAAACACAGTATCATCAACAATGGAAAGTTGGAAACAAATCTGTTAATCTCTGTCTAAACATTGTTTTCTTTTACAGGGTCAACAAAGGGTTCACCAACAAGCTGAGGGATCAAGGGACATCCAGCGATGTCAGGTAGGCCTACCATCAACAATGGAATAATTATGATGGAATATAACACAACAATTGGAGGTGGAAACATAGTAATAAATGATGATAAATGAGTATAGTGTCACACTTAACAATTGGAGTTGGAAACAAATCTGTTAATCTCTGTCTAACAAACATTGTCTTCTTTTACAGGGACAAGAAGGGGCTGAACAACCAAAGGGATCAAGGGACATCCAGCGATGTCAGTGTTTATTCACAAAGGAATATCAAACACTGGCAGACATACAGAGTATAGTGAACCTCGGGGACAGGTTCGCTGTGGCTTATGGACCATCCAGTGACAAGCTAGAAGGCGTTGACGTTTATGACATATCAGGGGTCCAGCAACAAACCATCATAACCGACACCAAGGGTCTATTACATCTGGCTGTGACCCCTGATAAGGGAACATTGGTGGCGCTTTGTGATGAAGGTCGCGGTGGTCCATACACCATCCACGAGTATGACCCCGTGAGGGGATACATAAGATCCACTCCACAGTTCCAGGTGGATGGGTTGGTTCAGGGATTTGACGTCTGTGACGGACGACAGTTCCTCATCGTACACGGTGGTGGTGATAAAGTGACCATTGTTGATGAGGATGGATCTGTTGTCCTCACGGAGAAAGTTAAATCTTCTTCCCTCTTCATCTCCTGTGGAGGGAGATTAGTATTCACGTCACGTGATCTTCAACATGTTGATGTATATGAATTAACGTCAGACCGTCATCTCAAATACATCGCCAGTCAACACTTTGATCTTGTAAGGGATGTATCAGCCACAGCGGACGGTGAGGTCACTGTGGCGTGTCTGCGAGGTGAACGTTGGTGTTTGGGAAGAGCCACTTTCAAAGATAACAAATTCTCAGAGTGGAAATACAAAGATGTTCACTCTCGAGTTCAAGATCTTGTCTCTGTCGGCGGTGATTATGTCGTGGTGGCAGGGTGGGACAATAGTTGCTCGACGAGGATACTCAGAGTGTTCAAGGAAGAAGGTAGGCCTGTTTGAGATTTAATCATTCAAAATGAGTGTTTGATATGAGTGAGTGTGTCACGTGATGTACAGTCATGACAGGACATTAGTTTATGTACACCTGGTACTTTGAATATTTGAAAAACTACTGGACCAATTTAAACACGGTTTGTTGCATATGAAAGTACATCTTGTTGGTCACATTTCTTCGTCAAAATTTTCGAAATTTGAAAATATCGTAATTATGTAATAGGTCATCAGAAAAAAACACTAAAAATCAAACTTCTTATTATGTAATATTTTTGTGATTTTTGTTGTAGATGTGATAGAGTGGAACTTTCTAAGGATTTTGGGCTTTGTTTCATCAAAATATGTTGAGTGGTTACTGAGATATTTGAGATTATCAGAATTTTGATATTTTGATGTTTTGTAGGATATTTTGATGCCATTAGATAAAGCTAACGTCAGAATGTGGATTTACAAAATTTTGGAACTTTTTGCCTTAACTGGGCAGAAATATAGCGTATTTTTCAAAGTATCAAAATATTGATATTTTGAAAAACATGCTTAACTGCTAACTAGTTTCCGCTAAACGTTCCAAAACTTCATACTTCTTGGTTTTTAGGTGAGCTCTGTCTACTGATATCAAAATTTTGTGAAAATTTGAAAAATCTCAAATTATCGAAATTTTGATAATCTCAAATATCTCAGCAACCACTCAACAGATTTCGATGGAACAAAGTCCATGATCCTTAGAAAGTTCCACTCTATCAAAACTGCAACAAAAATCGCAAAAAAATTACATAACAAAAATGTTGATTTTTAGGATTTTTTCTGATGGGCTATTACGTAATTACGATATTCCCAAATTTCCAAAATTTTGATGCAGAAATATGACCAACAAGATGTACTTTCATATGGAACAAACCGTGTTAAAATTGGCCCAGTAGTATTTGAAATATTCAAAGTATCAGGTGTAGATAAACTAATGTCCATGATTGTACATATGATGATTGTTAGGCTGTCAGAGTGGCGCAGTGCTAACGTCCACGCCTGTCACAACTGAGGATGTAGGATCGATTCCATGTCGGTCCTACCCTTCATGTGATCATGAACAAAGTGTGACAAAGGCCTAACTTGACAACCTGCATGTACTGTACTTCACTGATGTGATTGTGAAATAGAGATCAGCTGTCATACAGGAGGAAACCAGAGCCTGCCGCCTGAGCTGTCAGTCTCGTTTTCTTATCACAATCACATGTATGCATGATGAACGGGTCTGACTGAGAATCGAACCCACATCTCAGTGGTGGGCAGGCCCTGGTGTGTGAACTGTAGAAACACGCCGCCTGAGGGCAGCACCTGATGGTTGTAATATGACGTCATCAATGAATATTTTCATTTTCATTCCATGTCCATGACATGAATGACGAGGATGTCACTTCTATCAACTCTGACCCGCCTCATGAACTCTCCCGGTAATGACGTCACTCCCTCCATGTAGTCCCGGTAATGACGTCACTCCCGCGATGTAGTCCATGTAAAATATTGCACAGTTGATTTGATTGAACTCCTAATTTTCCAATTTTCCACTACAGTGTAATGGTAGAGATGACGAACGCCCCGGGATGCCTAATTATTTTACGCTGGATGCTGGATTCTTACGCTGGATGTCCCATTTTTAGGATCGTGTTGTCAAACGTTGATGTTGATGAAAAAATGGCAGAAAAACATGAACCCAGAGGTGAGCGTCTATCACGTGATCATGGCCTACTGGAAGCCATGTTGTTTATTGACATTGTGAGGTCACCTCCACATAATTTCCAGAGCGACGGCGTTAATTTTGAAAATTTCGTGATTTCTACACACTCCGCCTGACGGCAGCACCTGACGGGTGTAATATGACGTCACCAATCCAATCGTCATCCTATGACATCAAACGTTTACATTGTCGCCATCAACCATCAACTCTCACCCGCCTCATGATCTTATGCGAGTGAAATCATTTCCATGATGTTCTCTTCTTGAAATAATTGTATGTAACGAATTATTGAACTCTAAATTTCACCACATTTTCCATTACAGTTTATTGATGAAAACCCTCAGGACGCCTCAGCATTTGACGTCACATTTCCCGCCACAAGACCATGTTTCAGAGACATCGTTGCGTAGTTGTAGAGAGACAAATTCAAGACGGCATTCCATGTTTAGAAGACGTAGTTTGATAATTACGTAAATGGTATTTATCAGGCGCTATATCCAGCCCTATAGTAGGCCGCACATGAGAACTACAAAAAGCTACCAATTCAAACGTTCATGGGGGGGGGCATGGTTCGCCCCTCGCGAGACCCAGTCTTATGTGGCAAACACTCCGATCTGCATTTACACGTGTAATTTTGTAAAATTCATTATATAAATCTAACCCTTGCATCAGGAAGGCATAATGACCCAATCTAATAGGAGGGTATGGCCCGACCAAGTAGCCTGTAGGGTCAGCTGGAAGAGACATTTAGACTCCTTTTGTGAGGGCATTATAAAGGTCAGGATGCAAGTGAATGAATATTTTAGCGTCGTGATCATGCAAGACCTCATGGTGGAACTGGCATACACTGACATTCACCTTTTAGAGGTACCCATGGTAAACGTCTCAGGGCGTCAGGACCGGAGACCGCGGTGGCAATTTACTCTGCAAACAATTCTCTGATATCCAACATAGAGCACAAAGAACGACACACAAAATGATGTGGAATGATACTCAATGGACAATGGAATGGTACTCAATGGACAATGGAATGGTACTCAATGGACAATGGAATGATACTCAATGGGCAATGGAATGATACTCAATGGACAATGGAATGGTACTCAGTGGACAATGGAATGTCAATGGACAATGGAATGATACTCAATGAATTGTAGGCAAATTCGAATCGAATGGTACTCAATTGTAGGCAAATTCGAATCGAATGGTACTCAATTGTAGGCAAAATTCGGAGTGAGACGACTTTTCGTATCATAAACAATTCTCTGAGATGATCAAAATGACTGATTTGAACATTTCCAAGTTTTGCCTGTGGTTTTCATGGTAATGGTACTCAATGGTAGGCTGGCGATGAAGATACCAAAAGAAAGCTTGTAGCTTGTAGCTTCAAACAGGCCTACAGGTTTTCGTTTTTCCATGAAATGTATACTTTGGGAATAACAGGCCTTTCTCGGTGGGTTTTGTTTTTTGAGGTCCTGTAATAATGTGCATTAACGGGCCAGGGATGGAACTACTGGGATTTAATCCAGTCTCTAGTTTTAAACTCTAAACTTATATACCTGCTGAGAGCACTTTATGGAAGTGGGATTTGGGACAGTCTATCTGCATGTGATGCAGTGATTTGGTAAAATCCATGATAGCATCCGTAATGGTATGAGTCTCGACACGGCGGACTGTTTCTGAGGGTAACAAGGACTGCTGCAGCTCAGGCATCCTGAGAATCTCAGGTCATTTACGGTCACAGCCCTCCCTCGGAACCAAGCAAGAGAAGGGGAGCGGTGGTTGTGAAGACACTGGGTGCGACTTTGAAGCTCTGGCGAATCGGACACTCCGTGTATTCATTCATTTCTGGGAAGTCGGCGCCTTCAGTCTTTGAATCAACATGTAGGCCTATATGAGCAGACCTGCTGGCGCCCTCCAGTGGGCCGTATTCACACTACGGTACAAAGAACTTGAATGAAACTGACTTACCTCGTCTACGTCCATTCATCCTGGAACTCCACGTGTATTGGCTACGTCATAAAGACTACGCCACTCACAACCCTTGGTAGTCAAGATGACGTCCATTAGGTCTTGTCCTCTCCGATCGCTGATATAGCATACAGCTCAACCATTGGTCAACACTGTTGAATAGAATAAAATGACGTCACAGACTATCAGCACAAAGAAAACTGGGGGTTGATCGGGCAGTATATAAAATAGGCCCCGGACTTTGCTTCCAGGGGGAAGATGATCCCTGTCACAAATTGACAGTAAGCTAATTAGTCTCCACCACCGTCGATAGAGGGCACTGGTCGTGGGCGGCTCGTGGTTTACAAGGAAATTCTTTGCAAGTTGCCGATTACCTCGGCCCAGGATACAAAGTTTTGTCTTTTTTCAACACCTGACTTTATGTTGTCTGCCCTAAAAAGCGGAACTGCAGTATCTGCAAAAATGCGGTTTTGAGAAGGAGCCACGGTGGTGTAGTGGTTCGGGCCTCCGACTAGCGGTCAGAGGACCCCGGGTTCGAATCCCGCTGCTGGCGTGAGACTTTGGGCAGGTCTCTTTACCTTACTGGCCTCTCTCCACCCAGGTGTATAAATAGGTACCGGTCGGAAATGCTCAGATTGTATGCGCTGAATGAGCAGCTCATCTGAGTTCTACTGAAAGGTTTCAGGATAGACTGGGGTTAAAGTGTGAAGTCGGATGACACCTCTGCCGTTGTTGATATCAGACTATAAACCCAAACTTTAACTTTAAAGAAATCATAACTGGCAAGCACAAAGTGACCAAAGGCGCGATACTAGGCTGAAGTGCAGTATGTGTACAGTGCAGTGTTTCTCATGGAATTTGTGTATCAAGGCCTCATCATATGCCTGCTTGTTCAAAGCCAACTGGAGAATAATTTTACCTCTAGATAACAATGATGTAGGAGGTATTTATTTGTTAAACGTAGAGTGAAAGACGTGGCCAAAAGGCCCGATACGAGGCTGAAGTGCAGTATCTGTTGATGACGCCAGTCTCTTACAAAGCACAACTGCAGTATGTGATTATACTGCTGTCTATGCAGTTCAGGAATGTGGAAAGAGATATTCTAGATGACATGGATGACAAGTATTCAAAAGCAAGAATAGAGGGTGCTGGATTTAGTGGTGGCACTCGTGCAGTTACTGCAGTTCTGCACTTACTGCACTTCCGCTTTTTAGGGCAGTTGTGTTCTTCTGAATACTCCTGGTACACACAATAATCTACAAAGATGTAACTGAACTGTATAAAAAATAAGTGTATTTATCTACTGAACTGTATAAATTAAAATATGTATATATAATGTATTTATCTAGTTTTTTATGTCAGAGGTTTATTGAAATAAGAACTGCTCACTAACTCTTTGTCAACTGAATAAACTCTTCGTGATGCACAGTCATCTTTTAATTTTTTTTGAAATCCAAGAACTAGAGCGAGGAGAGAATCAGACGAGTGAAGATGATATAAGGTATGACGCTTGTTTACCAATCATAACATGAGCATACTGCCCTCTAGTGGTAAAAGATAGTATCTCCACATTGTGATCAGTGGGGTATGGTCGATGAAAGTAATAGCTGTATTGTGTACAACGAAGGCCACTTCAATGTAGAGTCTGGCTGTTACTTCAATGAACTTTACCCCCACTGATGACACGTAGAGATACTGGAGTATTCACCGCCTCTGACTTTCTACCTTGAAGCAGTCTGTCCATGATGGTGAAAGACAGTATCAACAATGAGCAACCCGCCGACCTCTGACTTTCTACCNAACCTAGAGAGACCGTGGCTGTTCAATAGGGCAGTACAATGAGGGGGAAACATTCAGACACAGAAACACCGATAGATGTTACACTGGTGAATTACTACACAGTTGTCAAGCAATAAAAACAACTAGGACCTTTCTTCCAGTACCCAGACAAAGGGAATGCTGAGAAATCTCTTCATATTCAGGAAAGAGATTCCGTGAATCTCAGTGAAGGCATTAGGGAGGTTTCGAAATCAAACGATAAACGTAAACGTTAACGACAACCTTATTTTTGTACCGAAAATGCAATAAAAAATCTGGTTAATGTGTAGTATGAAAAATAACGTTGTCGCAAAGTTTTGGATTATCGTTTGATTTCGAAACCTCCCAAATATCCCAAGGCACCACGAAGCATTCTCTCTCAGTTTGATGTATTATAGATGTATTAGAATGTATTAGAATACAGACTCGGCAAATGCAATTGAAAGCTCACATCAGTGATAGAGTATATCATCGATATCTGGCTGGATGGAAAATTTTTCAAAAAAAATGACGAAATTAGCACCTCGTCAACCGCCCCGTCCTGAAAATACAACTTTCAGAAATAACATCCCATGAATGAATGAATGAATGAATGAATGAATGAATTTCAAAACTCTCAAAGTCACCAGTAGTGCCATCTTGTGTTGATAGGAAGAAATAACGTAGACCTAATAAACATGCGCATTCCAACCAACTTGTGACCCAGACAATTCACTGATCAGGTCACAGTCGCAGACAGGAGTAGGCTACCGTGAAAATGAGACTGCCAGTGAATTTGTGGTGTGTTTAAATCGAAGGATTCTCGAGGATTTGAACTTGATTTAATCTCCTCGGATGTGGTGATCATTCATGTGGTGACCAATTTGTATATACGATAATTTTACGAAAATGATTACAAGGATGTATCACAAGGTATGTAAACCGGAGAAATTAACTCTGCTTGGCCTTAAATTGGCAGACGACGCTTTTGGATGTATGCAAATATGGCCTCGAGTTCGGTATTTCTCAGCAGACGAGAAAAACTACTAGTATCTTTTCAGCTTCTGTTATAAGCAAGAAACCTTTCCCAGTCCGGAAAATAGCGAGGCAGGGTGTAATCTGATATTTAGAGAACAAAACGTTGAAAATTATCGTCTATTTCCCAGGTAGGCATATTTACACAAACCCTCGCCATATTTCATTGACAATTGTTAAAAGACATGAAAATAGAAAAACAAAAGGAAAATGAAGTTGCATCGAAATGATCAGTATTCCGCCCTCCCCTGTCGTCATATCTATATATAGAACAATGACATCACAATGAGATCTGATTGGCTGGAACAGGGCCGTAGCTAGCTTTTTTTCGCTAGGGGGGCATTTTAAGCATATGCGCTCAACGGACGTGGGCTTTGCCTTCGAGCACCGGTTGGGCCGGTTTTGCGGGGGGTCTGGGGGTCCTCCCCCATAAAAATTTTGAAAATTAGAAGCTCTGAGATGCGATTTGAAGTCAATTTCCTGTGCTCTGAGACACGAACAATAATGATCATTTATCCCATTTGATTTTGCTGAAAAATAATTTGTTTTGAACAATTGGGCTGGGGGGCATTTGCCCCCCCCCCCCGTCCCTATGCTAGCTACGGCCCTGCTGGAAGCATGGGACACTTTATGAAGATTTGCGGAAGTCGGCTAGACACCCGTCCCTGTCATAAATTCGGTTTTGCAATAAACATTATTTGATTTTGAATTTGCTTTTAAATGTTTCTGAAAAAAGAAAAACAATTAATATAGAGATAAATTTTATCTCGGATTGACCATGTGCGGCCTGGAATGAGATACACGTTGTTTAACAATATTTAG
>NMRB01002634.1:13519-33136 GCA_002633025.1 Notospermus geniculatus | reverse complement strand
GAGGTTAACACCGGCTCTACACTTTTTGTGTCACATGAAAATGTTGATATCTGCAGGTCTGATGGGGGCAGAAGAATCAAAAAATTTTATGTTCATTTTGGGGGAGGGAGGGGGGTCATAAAAAGTCTACTCTCTGTAGACTCATTGTGAAAATGCTGAACCACCCCTACCAGAAATCAATATTGAATCGTCATCTGAGCAGCAAGTTTGGTATTTTTATCTGTAAACACGATATCTGGCGAATAAATGATTCGTCGAATCATTTCATTGAGATTCATTGAATCTCTTCACGGAGATGAATCGATTTCTGTGCTGTCAGAATGATACAGTGAAAACACTGGGTCTGTCACTTCTGTGGTCACGGGGTCGATAACGTGACCGGTCGAACCCGTTCTTCAAGTAGAGATAGAGAGGGTGACCACTCTCTTCTTCACCACTGGTTTTCTCGGCATTCCGGTTTTCTCCTGCTTCCATTAAAGATAATGTATTACAACTTCATTGTTTACATTCGATATTTGTAAACATGGATGTTTACATCATGTTATTTGGAATTTTTGGGACATGCCAACCCACCAAATTGAATACTTTTGGTGTCAAAAGAATTTTTAGAGGGGCACGCCACCAACAAATTACTCATAAGACAATAAAACACTGGATATAAACAAACAAAATGTAAATAAACAATGATTTTCGTGGCCCGCGAAAATACCCGTGATACATTATCTTTAATTACTTCATAAAAATTGCTACATATGCTGAATCAATGTCAATATTCTGAAATATTTAACATCTTTGAGCAGACCAATATGTCAACAAAATGCTTTCGGACGAATATTAGAACCAGAGATCTTTCTAGCAGACGAGATTCTACCACTTATTAACACAAACACCGACCATTCCAATTTTCATGTATGATGACCCAAATAACAACGTTTTTGTGCGATTGATAGCTCACATGGATGATACAGTAAACCTCGCGCAAGTCGCCGGCGCCTAACCCGCCAAAGTGTTTAAGTCGACACAGCTGAAACGGTCCCGATTTCTCGTAATGGTATTTGCCATTAAGTTACCTTCCGTAAGTCGTCATTCCTAATGCTACGTTCACACTATGTTCCCGGCAGCCACGGCAGCCCCGTTTGCCCGAAACGTAGTGCTCCGTGGGATTTTGGCTATTTTTTTCTCTGTATTCAAGTTTTGTTGCACCGGGACATTTTTCACCAGCCAAACGGGCGCCGCATTGATTAGCTTGCTGCTCCCAATTCTCCCGGCGTTTTCATGTGATCGGTAGGCCGTAGAAAGCCCGTAGAAGGCCCGTAGTGTACCCTGCGGGTCCTGTCATTGCCTGTGCGGGCTCCTGCCGGTGACCGGGCGGGCTTCGCACGATTTTGTCTGCCAATTCTCGTGAAAAAAGTTTGACGGGTACCGTGCGGTGTACCACCTGTTCATCGGACGGAGCTCGGAAGCTTACCGCACGGCATCCGGCCGACACCTTCACGGTTTGTTGACGGGCGTCTTGCGATTACTCTCCACCAAGTTTCGCCGGGCACCGCCCGAACGCCGTAAAATATGTGACCACATGAAAGTCGTAATGGGCCCGTACGGTCTCTAAAATCCAGGGCAAGCCGTCGGGTGGGGAAAATCGTAAGGGGCCCTGTGGATATGTGACCTAGACATAAAGGTGCCGGCCGGTTGCCGTGTGGTAAGCTTCCGAGCTCCGTCCAATGAACAGATGCGCCGCAAGGCGCCCGGTTAGGGCCCGGCCGGGGTACTCATGGCGACCGGCCGGGTGCCGTGCGGCACCCTTGAGAACCGCAAGGCGCCCGTCAATTTTTTTTCACGAGAATTGGCAGAAAAAAAATCGTGCGAAGCCCGCCCGGTCACCGGCAGGAGCCCGCACAGGACCCGTAGGGGACACTGGGACCTTCTACGGGCTTTCTACGGCCTACCGGTCAGATGAAAACGCCGGGAGAATTGGGAGCAGCCAGCTAATCAATGCGGCGCCCGTACGGCTGGTGAAAAATGTCCGGTGCCCGTGGCAACCGTGAGGGAACCGGCCGGACACCGTACGAAATTGGCTGAAATTGGCCAAAATGTCTGTTTTTACTCGCCGTACGGGCCCCGGAGTGGATATGTGACCTAGGCATTAGGAAGAAAGAAGCGTCCCTAAAGCCCCAGTCACATATCCACTCCGGGGCCCGTACGGCGAGTAAAAACAGACATTTTGGCCAATTTCTACGGTGCCCAGTTTGATCTAGTTTAATTTCCGCTTATCCATTGAGGCGATTTCGGCATAATTCAGCTTAGATCCGAGTTTCAGTCTCTAAAATCCACAGCAAGCCGCTGGGTGGGGAAAATCGTACGGCGCCGGTGCATTTGTGACCTAGGCTTTAATGGGAGAGGGCGAGTAATATAATGAACCGAAGGTGGAAACTGCCCGTCCGTGTTCTGTTATATTTTGATGTTTAAGATTAAAAAGTCATTGTTCCCTATAGAATCTCCCGTTTCTCCTTTGTTGATACATGTACCTGGATGTGATTATACAGCGGACAGTATGAAAAATCCAAAAATTTTAATGGGACAGTGGCCAGCTCTAAGGAGCAACACACGCAATCAACGAAACGAAGTTGCCAAGATGATGTTAGCACAAGGCCTACATTGAAATGTACAAGTAATGTCGGAAATTTATGAGTCGTAAGTCGCCAAGACGGCCAGTTACAGGCTTAAGTCGTCAAAATGGCGGCTTACAATGTAAGTTGCCGAAATGTCGACTTATATAGCTCGTCAGATCTCTAAGTCGCCACAAAAATATTGGTCCCGAAAGTGGCGACTTACGCGAGGTTTACTGTATAATGCATACTATGCGTAGATTTTTATCGGGTTTTTCAATGGTGTCTGGGTCTCTCGTCTGCTCCAACATATCTCTTCCTATATCACCTCCATATCCTTTATTGATTATTGGTCATGTTGGTATACAGCCGTCACATTGCAAAACACCCGTCATGCTCGAGGATTGCGACCCAGTTAAAGGGCGACCATGCGAAAAATATTGCCCGGCGGGCACAAGTTGTCTGAGTTGTAGCGCCGTCTGTTATACACGGTGACACTACGCCATATCACAGGCGCCTGTAGAGCTATCAGTGAGTTTCGAACACTTTTCTAACCAAACGTATCTAAAAAACACAACACGTATCTAAAAACACACCACGAGCTCATAAATTCGTGAGCTCGGGGTGTGTTTTTTACAAACTAGTGTTTTTGATTAGATACGTGTTCTAAGCTCACTAATAGCTCAACAGGGGCCTGTGATATAGCGTAGTGTCACCGTGCAACAGACGGCGCTACAACTCAGACAACTTGTGCCCGCCGGGCAATATTTTTCGCATGTCTCCCTTTAACCAACTTGCAAAAAATATTATCAGCAGACACACTTCCTGTCTTGGCTGAACTCCGACACCGTTGTCTGCAAATACATGGTGACATTCTTTCCTCTTTTTAGGAAAAAACCTCCAATTTAGCGCCTCCTCTTCGTGAAGAGTGCGTGCCAGTAGCGACCCTATCGCCGGGCGTAGCAATTAAGTTCAGCTAGATTTTAGTAGTGCAGACGCTCGCCGGGTCTCAGGCGGGTTTTTTTCAGGCCCGAGCTTGACACGGGCTCAAAAAGCCCGGGGATTTCTATGTAGTGTAACCACAGCTTATATCAGCAGACACACTTCCTGTCTTGGCTGAACTCCGACACCGTTGTCTGCAAATACATGGTGACATTCTTTCCTCTTTTTAGGAAAAAACCTCAATAATATTCACAGAATTCTATTTTGCGCAACTGTAGTCGGCCAACTTGACTCCGGGATAAATTTTTCGGGTCTAGGGTAATCCAATAAAAAGTCACCTTACAATCATGCTGTATTTTATGGAACAGTCTGTTCCATACAATACAGCATGATTGTGAGAGTTAGGCCGATTTTCCAGAATGATGTGAACAGCTCTGAGGTTCAAACCTCTCCGCTATCAGCCAGGTTAAGTTGATAATCTTCAGCGTGTTGACGATTATTCAGTAATAAACTAACGACAAAAAAGAAGAGTTGCAGACCGTGTCATCGAGTATCGGTCATTTCTTTCGCTGACAAAACCATTTCAATTTTTACTTCTAGATTTAGAAACATTTACCATCATTGAATGCTGGTTGACCGTTTGTTGACGTCCAAGGTTTGACCAGAGGCCAGAGGGTGAAAGCCTATAGAGGCCTTGCAAATGACGTCACAAGCCGCCATGCTGGGGGGCACATACTGCAGAGGCGCAGCGAAATGTCCCAATGACGTTACGTCAAACACTGGCGTCGCGCACTTCACGCAGGCCACGTCACGGTCAGCTCACGCCTCTGCCCACTTGCCCCTCAGCATGGCCGCCAGGATGACGTCATTGCAAGGCCTCTATAGAGACTGAAATCACTTGGACACAAGTTCGTATCAAGATACCATTTAGACAGGTGAGTGATGATGACTTGACTGTACAAAGTTGACGCCAAAGGTTTGACCGCTGACATGGCTGACTATCAAGGTTCCACCAGTTTTGTTTATTGCCTGTAAAGAGAGTTTTCTCCCGTTTTCCTCCTGAAGACTTCAGCTACGTCTACACGGAGCATTTTAGCTCCAGTTAACCGTCTACACGGGGCCTTGTCTCGAGCTAAGTTGTCTCGATACAGTTGTCGTGTAGACGCGCTCGCCTGTCTGTCTCGGGACAAAGGCCTATATTGGTTCCGTATTTATCAATGTGTGCATTGATAAATACGGCATGAATGACGTAATGGAATGGACGTCACATGGCGCGTAGTGTTGAAAACACCGTCACGTCATGCATCCGTGTATCTACGCTCCGTCACTTGTCTCGGGTTATTTTGTCTCGATACAAAGTTGACCCGAGACAAATTAGTCTCTCGTGTAGACGTAGCTTTCATGGACAAGTTATAATCATTTGACTCACAATCGTGACGTTCTAATACTCAACACTACTCTCCGTAATTATGACAACTCATTTGCTTGTTTTTCTTCAGGGAGCGGTAAAGATGGCGTCCAGGTTCCCCACAGATAATCCGACCTGCCCCATGTGTCTGGAGTCGCCACCTGTCCTGAAAATGCTGAGTAGCTGTAGACATGTCTTCTGCGAGACGTGCCTTTCCAAACATCTGAAGGGATTGGGACCGAAAACAAAGGTCATCTCATGTCCTACGTGTTTAGTTGAGAGCCCCCTACCGGTGGATGGTGTCAGTGGCTTAGCAGATTATTCAAAAGATGGCGTTGAAGACATTTCCCTTCAGGAGGCGGAGGATTCTGATGAAGACGGTTCGGAAAACGATTCACGTGATGACGCTAAAGGCACTTCCCTTGATTCGTATTGTACTTTTTGCAAGTACAAGGCATCGGATCAGGTAAAAGCGATTAATACATGTGAAGACTGTGGCCAGGTTCCGATGTGTGGCGACTGCACTGAGATTCACCGCACGAAAAAGGCAACTCGGCATCATAGGGTCTTTCCTCTGAAGAAAATCAACACGAAGGATGCTCGATGCCAAACCCATGATGAACTAAATAAACATTTCTGTTGTGATTGTTCCAAACTTGTCTGTCATATATGTGTCATATTTGAGCATGGCGATCACGAGGTCGGGAAAACACCCGAAGTGTGCGAAAAAATCACGAAGGACATGAGGGATGTGAAGACTGAGAGGGAGGGACAGTTAGAAGATCTGAAGAACCTTGAGGCGAGTTTGAAGGAGATGGACTCCTCTGCCCTGGCTGAGAAGAATTCAGTTGTCAAACGTATAGAGGAGCACGCTGAGAAGTGGATTGAGGAGATTTTGAGGCAGAAGACGGCGATGATAGCCAAGGTCGATGATGATTACAAGTTCATTGAGGATGGGAAGGCCTGTCTGGAGAAGATACCAAATGTTATACAACAACTGGATGCTGCTGTCCGCCGGGCAAACAGACTCGTATCCAGGCATGAACCACATCCGGGTGACTTGGAGAGGTTGGCTACTGTTCAGAAAAACCTGGTGGCTGCAGGACAACTCATTGATCAAGTTGATGGGAGTGCCTTCATTGAGGCGTACAATAATCGTCAACAAAACCTACCTACATTCAGGCCTAACTTGCCGAAAATTGATATTGGGAAGATAACATATGCTGCTGATGGAGAGAGACAGGTAAGTATTGGTTCGAGAAGCTGGGGAAGAGGGAGAGGTGCTATCACGTGACGACCGACTAACATGCTATTGGCCATGAAAACAGCCCGCCAAGCAAATGTTTTTTTTTCATAGTGAAGTTATCGACAAGGTTTGTTACACCACAGTGATGGATGTCCCATTTGGTGTCTTCATTCGGCGTCTATTTTTTTGGTAACTCATCCATTAGCATTACAAGAAATACGCACTTAAAGTAATTATCCAGAGGCGCATACTTTTCAGTAATTACACGTACTATGTATGTGTTGTAAGTGATGAACTTTACAATATATCCCTACTCAATCACGAAATAAATCAGCCGCTTTCAATCAATCCACTTTTTAAAATGTGTAAATTCGCGCCCCGCCAAAAAGACGGACAACGTTTCTGCACTAGCGCCCGTGGCTTGATGACGTCACGCGAGGGCGAGGGCGGTCGACGTCACAGTGGTCGACGTCAGCAGTTGTATGATGCGGAAGAAGAAAAACGTCAACAAGACGTTCTGATCATCACTTAATCAGCTGTTTCTCCGATAAATATGGTTTATAACTGCGCTGTACGGGTTTTTTTAAACGGTCGAGGTTGGCGTAAGGACTTTGCATGAATTTCCCAAAGATTTTGCGATTAATATGCCTGGTACGACAGATCATTGCTGGCTGGTCAAGTAGGCCCTAATTTATACGTGAATGCCCAAAATGCTGCGGAGGGGTGGAACAAATGAAATTACAATTCATGAAATTCACAGGGCGCTTGACTGACGTCGTACAGACGATACAATGATTTCATGTGCACATTAAGAATTTGTCCCTACACCCTGTCCCGATCCAACTTTTCGAAAGTGAACCAAGGCCCACCTAGGCCCTAGGCCTAATTGCCATCAGTCACTGACATCAGCCATTGCCATCAGTCCGAGTTGGTGCATAGCTAAGCTATTCTTGGCCTTGGCATGACGGAGACCGACAACAAATGAAATGGTCCATGGACCATGTGCTCACCCGTTTGAACATAGTGGTAATAGCATAATGACAGAGAGGGGTGTATGTCAGTTATGAGCAATCTGGGTCAAGCCATTCCCAAGTTGTAGGACTTCAATGATTTGGGGGTTATGGCACCTGGTGGCCATATTGGATGTCCGATCGGGCCAAAACGTCACATGCACATAAAGGTCATCTAGAGGGAGCCACATAGCACATTTGAGCGCTCTGGGTCAAGTCATTCCTGAGTTATAGCATCCTTCATGCGAGTTTATACACTGAAGCCCCAATAGGCCCGGAATTTCGAAAAAAATGGATGAAAAATTTGATCGTCTACAGCGGGCATTAGTTTATGGTTCAAACTTATGGAATATTATGCAAATATCAGTGACTGAACTCACGCACTCAATCCCCCTTGTTGGGACCACAGTCCTCCTATCTACTTTTGTTTTGGTATGGGATTTTTCATATTGTTCTTTCATTCACACACGCAAGTAGGCCTACTGACGTCAGGCCTAACCATTATACTCGCTTTGTGAGCCGCTTCGCGGTTCACTGGGTTGTCACGAGTTAATATCGATCCACACATCAAAGTGCGTCTCAACATAATGCATGCGCCCTTCGGGGAAACCCAAAACTCGAAGCCAGGCTACCCATACAATGATATCCGACGTGCAAGAAAGCCTCGATCGAGGTCAATTCTGTTGCGCATTTTCCCATTGCGCATTTTGATTTTGCGCAAATTCCATTAAGCCATGAAATTTACCGATGAATCGACGATGACAAGAAATAGCCCAGTTTTCCAGGCATAATTATAATAGAGATCATTATATGCGAATGTCACGCCCGCAATTTGGGCCAACTGATCGAGAGATACCGGCGTCTCACAAACAGTGAACACAACAGCCAATGAAATGACCAAGAATGTTGCTTGAAGCAGGTCGTTGTCTGACTGACTTTGTCTTGTTTGGGCTCCAGTTTCTGACTTAAGAACGGCCCTTCTCCTTAATGCTCGCCTCAATGCAATGATTAACGCTGTGTTCAGAATATAGATCAGAATCAGTGGGCCTAGGGCAATACCGATGATGTACAGATAGTTGGAGTATTTCCTGGCCAACAAATATATATTGGATAAAATGCGTAAAAAATCACCGGTCCTATACGGACGTCCGGCATCATAAAGACAACCGACGGTTGAGTAGCGTAAACAAACCAATATCGGATGGAGAAATAGACCAGACAGGTGATCAGAAAGCAGAGGTCGTTTCCGGCAATGATTCGCAGTAAAAAAATTGCTGTGGAACTGCTTCGCAGCGCGCGCATAACCATCAGATTAAATATATTTAGTACAATTCCTATGAAAATAACTGGCGTTATCCCGCACATATATATGTAAAAGACGTCGGAATAGACTTTCCTGTGCGGACATTTGTGTGTTAGTCCGGCGTACTCTGTGGTCGTAGCTACCGCGACGTCTTCCTCTGCCATATTCTTCGGGCCAGTAGAATTTGCTTTGCAGGTTCCTTATTGTAGTGTCAGTCCGACTCTTGTCATCTCTCACTTTCCGCGCTTTTTACTCCATCGGACATGTCAATAATATTGCTTGGAAAATGCCAGGTGGGATTCGTTGCTTTCGGAACTAATACCCGTATTTCACTTTAAATCATTTACCAGGAGGTTTGAAATGCAACGAAGTGCAAAAATGCAAAACCGTATCGAAGCATACTTGCCAGAGTTGGTTAAATGCACTCTTTGCCGAGATACTGTTTTCGCTATTTTTAACCATATTTTAATATTTTCACAGTTGGCTAGTAGACCGTACTTATACTGTTCACACATCCGCTCTGCATCATGCCCATGAGGATATTCCTTGTTTGCGTATTCAGGCCAATGGGTCAAGAAACGTCAGCATACATGTAGGCCTAGGCCTAAAACATGAACGGCTGCTTCAAGATCAAGGCATAAAATACCCTAATTCACTGATAAAAATAATCCGAATCGCTGCCTTCATCCTTGCGAAAAATAATAGGGATCACCCTAGACATCTCGGGCCGTATTCAAAAAGGGTGATCATCGCTCGATTAAGACTTAACGCGCGGATTGATGTGAAGTTAACGCGTGTTAACTTCACTAAATGCCCACACTTTTTACCAGCTTTTGACGAAGTTACACGCGTCTAAGTCTTAAACACCCTTCTTGAATACGGCCCCTCATCTTCCCATACACGATTCGATGGCTAAATCAGTCCCCAAAGGCGTCATGCAGTTATTGCACCACACAGAGGTATATAGAAAATGTTCATTTTAACCCGAAAATAAGAAAAACACGACTAAATCTAGGGTTTAAGGTGGATGGACTAGGCTGGACACAATAGTGTAACACTACTGCTTCTGACGCGGTTTCATGGAGAGTGGTTCCGCGATGTCAGAGAAAAGTATCTGGAAATCAGTCGCAATTGGCACGACGAGAGGTTTTCTATTGGTGCTGGCAAACGTCAGTCATTCGATCACAGACCACGGCGATCTCGCTACATAGCACTGTATGATTTATGCCTATTCCGTCACGTGAAACATCCGCGCGTTTTGAATGGCCGACGCGACCTCACCCACCGTTCTTCCATCTTTCAACCATCCTCGCTTGACGCAGTGATCCCGGACACGGCGATGGCTTTTGCGGATCACTTCAAAATGGTTTAGTGTTCTTTTCGGGTGGTTGTCATTGTGCGAGGCCAGTTTTCAATGATCGGCCAAGTTTGAGAGCTCTATTCGCCTGGAATGATTGAGATACCATTAACTGTTGTAGGAAATGATTCACGTTGTCTTTGAAGAACTTTGACTTTGCGGGGAATTGCTTTTGATCGAATTAGGTCAAGGTTTGATGACGCGGCAGCTTCTCTGTATAATGAGAAGTAGGTCGATTTCGTGGCGTCATGCATTTTCCAACCAGACAGGTTTTTGGATGACGTATGAACATTCTGTGCACTCCACATGAGATTGAGCAATTCGGACATGTTTGCTAATGTGGCTAGTCCACGTGGCGTTCGGGTTGCCTTGTACGGGATGCAGGGTGATCAATAAAAAAGTTCACAAAACAAAGTCACTTCTTGACCAGGGTTTCTGCCAGAAATATTTTTGAGGGTATGCAGTTCTTCAAAATCAGCAAAAAACCCCATGAAATTAAAGAAAATGGCCCTTTTCTGTTCCTTTGAGGGTACTCACAGCGTACCCTGCGTACCCTCTGGCGGAAACGCTGTTGACAACCTCCTGTGGTAACACAACACTCCATTTGACATCTCCAAACCTGCCGCTTAGGAGGCTAGTCCACTTCCAATTTCACAATTGCCAGCTCCCTCATTTCGTGAGAGGGTGCATTGGCTTCATGCACAATGCACCCTCTCACTCATCAATGCTGATAGGCCTAGGCCTACCGGTGTAGGCCCCTACACTACTTTCATCTGCATTGGTGCAATCATTGTGCCGCTGGCGGAGCACCTGGCATTCAACTTCTATTTCTACAAAGATTCTTTTTTTGGCAAATCCCATTCTTACATAATATTCAACCTCCTCAGGTATATAGGTCATCCCACTCTTATCCCAGAATATAAACTGCGCCCTGGTTCCGGTAACCCCTGGATGCAATGTGATTTGAACAGGAATTAGTGTGCGGCTTGGGACGCTTAAAATAGAATTAATTACGTCGTTTACTCTATTCGAGCGAGGGTTGGCTGAACAAGGGATTCCCTGTTACTAGACAACAGAGGTATTTAAATCAGAATCTCCGGATGAAGGATGCAGCCGCCTGAGAAAACGCGTGAGTTGGAGGATGCTAGGAAATTGCTGATTCAAAATGGATACAAATGGTATGGCGTTACAAAATTAACATTTACTCTCTGTCATTTAGTGTAGTCGATTGTTTAGAAGGTGTAGGTGTAAAGATATGTGCATTAAAGTCTGGGTCTGTTGAGATAAATCGTGTCCCAGCTTCTCAGTTGAGTATGGAATGCGCCGAAATACCGCCTGCCAGACCCCACTTTTATAATCAACCCAACACGTGGCGCGAGTTCGGAACTGCGGCTGGGTGAGAAATTAGAACTGTGTTTCCTTGACATGCTAAAAGGTGGCGCGGCAGCATGACTTGCCTGCGAGATCGCCGTGACTTGGTTTACCGTAGCTAGGCCCCACACACAACTTCACAAGGGCCTGTGGCTACTGAGAGTGAGACAAGGCAAGGGGAGGAGGCACTGGCCTGTGCTGCTGCATGCATGCAGTAGTACCGTAGATAGGCCTACATTGTAGGCCTACGGCATATAGTGCATGCACAGTGCAGTTGAGCATGTTGACATTGATTGTGTGGTGCTGTGCGACGTTTCATTTCCAAAACGCCCTTCGGCCTTATCACAAATAAATGACACAGATAATGTACCATATGGAAGCTCTAATATTTCGTACGCTTCCTCAGCTGACAACTTCATCGCGTGTCTTTGTCTGCTTATTTCTTAGGACAACGAAATCCGACAAGAAGCAGGACAAGCAGTAGTGGTAGCGGCCATGTTGTGACGAGCCATGTGAGGTGGTCACGTGATTAGTAATTCGTGCATTTTTGCTTGTCGCACAATCTTGACACTAGATGGTCTTGGGACGAGGTTCAACCAACACCCTCTAGTATCGTTCGAAGGTTACCATCTTGAAAAGTAGTGCAGCGGAAGGTTAAATGGAAAAATCATTCTACGTTGTGAGATACTTTTTCGATGTTTCACTTCTGACGAGACGAAAAGTATACTTACGGCCATTTTGGTTCCCTCAGTCACCGCTAGGTTGAAAGGTGACTTCGGTAGCTACCGCCATTTTGTTGAGACTCATTATCATAATTTGGGGATTCCCTTGTCACATGTCTGACATCCTGCCAATCGGCCATGTTGACATTTTCTGAACACGTGGGTTTGTTTGGGATTCCCCATTCTAATCAGGTCAGTCTGTGTCTAAAAATAGCATCGGGGCGAAAAATTCGCCCCGAAGATGGCGGCCGCTACCGAAGTCACCTTTCAACGTAGCGGTGACTGAGGGAACCAAAATGACTTACGGCTAGCGCTAGCCCGTCAGCCGGGCCGTGATTGGCTAATAAAATAGTAACATGACGTCATGATGTAAACAAGACCACGTGGTTAGTCAAATAGATGGCGCTCTTCCCAAATACCTATTTTTAGAAAGTTAACACGTGGATTTGTTGTCATTAACTTAGTCTATTTCTGAGAAAGTGTGGCCTGAAGGGGAATGAGTGTGAACTGACTGATATAGGCGATTGGGGAAGGGCGAAACTTGTTGTAAACCATGGTTTTAAGCTGTGTGGTTTCTTCCAACCACAGTGGGGTGTTTGAATTGGTAGGTCTGTGTATGGTTAGGCCATGTAAAAAAATAGTTGGTTAGCATCCTTCCACTCTCAATTTTCTGAGGAGGGCGGGAGGTTTTTATTTTATTTTTTATTGAGTTTGAGATGCATGTTACCATGGTAATCATGGCAACCTGAGGGAAATTGAAACAAAAACTACTTTCTATCCTTTAAAACTGTGTTGTTTTATTTAAGCATCCCAGCCTACAATTTTATCACTCTTTTGGCAGTTTTTGAAAGGTTTTTTGAAAATAAAAAATAAAAAAAATTTTGAGGAGGGGGTGATTTCCATCATGGCGGGGGGATGCTAACCAATTATTTTTTTTTACATGGCCTTATGGAGGCCTACTTCCTCCAAGCTTGAAAGAGTCAAAACAGTCCTAACCATGAACTGAATACATGTACTAACTAGAAACAGAATGTAATCTTTGAAAGTATTTTTATTTTTAACTCTGCCGTGAAGACAGTCACAATTGGTGGCGTGTCAGTCAAGCGAATTTCAAAGTCTGTGAATCTGGGCTGGCCCCAGATATTTTACTCCCGGTGAAGAGGACAGAGGTATTTTGAAGTTTTGACATTGGTGATCACAAATAGATCACATGCTACATGAACAAAGGCTCTACAATGATCACACTGATTCCATCCTTTGTACACAAAAGAACCGCCTGCGGGTGGATCTTCTCTAAAACACATAGCACAAACTTTCTGATTGTCTAAGGTGCTCAAAACTTCCTTCATCTCTACCTTAACGTCATCTTTGGATTGAATCTTACTTGTACGCTTCCCACTTTTCTTATTCTTTTTGTCTGTTTTGGAAAATTTCCTCACTTGCTTCGTAAAATTTGAAGTGGATGAAGGAACATTCATTTTCTTTTCAAAATTTCTGCTCGCACCATCTTGGTTCTGCTGAATGCCAACAGCAACTGCAATCCCTGAATTAAGATGTTTCAACATTGTAAGAACTGCATTACGTGAACGAACAGTTCCTAACACTTCCGAGAAGTAACTAACCCTGGAACTGACATAACGTTTCAGTGAATCAACAGTTTCATACTGTTTACATTCATCATTTTGACACAATGTTTTTTCTAGGACAGACGGATCGTCATTTTCTTTCGTGTCGTCATCTACAGGTGCCTGTACTGGCGTAGGGTCATTTCTCTCTCTCCCCATGTGTACTGCATGTATATGTTTACAAGCAACTGCATGAATGGCTGCATCAACACATGTACAGGTATAGGAATGCACACAAATCGAACACACATCACATGTGACTTTGCAAGAACAATCGGTATCATTGAGCCTTACATTGTACACAATGTCCTTCTTACTTGATGATGGAACCTCCCACTCTCTTTCATTCATCTGATTCACTTGTGGAACCTGTCCAATTTGCCTGTGTCGTTTTCTCATTTCACTGATACGATGAGTAACCTTCCCCTTCTGACATTTGATAAATTCTTCAACTGCCTTGTCCCTTGCCACTTTCAATAGGAACACCAGAAGCTTGTCTACTCTCCTGTTTTGCCTTTTTTCAAAGTAACTATACTTAAGTACACGATGGAATGCTTCCACATGCATATTTGTGTTGACAATTGTCCCAATCCGGAAACAGGACGCCCACAGGGCAGTCTTGTTTTCGGTGCAGTAATTCTTTTGAAAGTACTCCTTGAAAGCAACAGGGACATCATCAGATGCCAGGAAATTCTGCAGTTGTTTGCGAAACGCACCCTCGTTTGTTTCATAATGGAGCACTTTAAGACAGTTATACACCTTTCCCTGGACATCAGTGTCCTTGATCAAGGAAGAGAGCTGCTTCTTCCATGCTTTATCTACATGCCAAGAACAATACAGTCTCATAGTTGGCTTGGAAAACACATTACACCAAGCATTGTAGGAGTTGTTTGACATGTCACTCATAAAGATATCTGTGTCAATATTTCCACATCTTCCTTTGAGGGCCTCCAAGAACACAGTCAACACCTCAGCATCCTCACTGTTGGATATTAGCCATGCAACAGGAATACCCTCCAAAAATTCATCCAGTACCATAACTGTTGTGAGCAGCCAGCCATACATAGTAAGGCCATGTGTCGCATCCATACAAACCAACGTTTTAGAGTGTTTCTGCATCATTTCCAGTTGAAATTGCGTTTGAATCCCCAAAACAAAGTCTTTAGTGTCCAGGTCAAATCCTTCTCTGCCCTCTGACTTGTACAAGATAATGGGGTCACCCTCCGAGTCATTTTTTAGACTGTCAACCCAGATGTCAGTGCTTGTTGGATCCTCAGCATGTTTCTGAACACCCATGACATTGTACTGGCGAAGGATATTTTCAATATCCTTCCTAGTGACCATGCTATCTCTGTCAAGTTGCAAAATGTTTTCTCTAATATCATTAAGTATGCTGGTTTTTGTGGCACCACCAGCTAGTTTTCCAGCAATATTGGCTCTCATTTCATCAGAAATACTGAGATGTGCAAGTTTTGCACCATGACCAACATGATCCAAGCTATAGGTGACAATTATATTTCCAGAAAGGATATCCACTCTTTTAATGATAAAGGCACAACACCTGTGTCCAATTTTAGCAGAACCCTGAGCTTTTAATGCCCTTTTACCAGCTCCTTTACTCTGAAATGATCCCGAGCGGTGGCACAAGTAATATGTCGTTTTATTCTCACTAGAGGTAGCAGGAGCCCTTTGCTGGCAAAAAGATGATCGGTAGTTGCTCTCCGTCTCAGTCTTCCATTTTTGGAACTCTTCCTCCGATGTAAATTCTTTCGTCTCGATCTCCAAAGTCTTATTGTGCGTTGAATTATAGTGTGCAATCAACTCCTTGTTGCTATGACATCTGAAAGTGGAGAATTTATACATGTACGTACATTATATGGAGGGACACCTTTCCCTTGAACCCTTAGAAGCAGATAATAGCATTTTTTGTGCAAGTGAAATGTAGATATTGTAACCCCAATAACCAAACTTGCCAGCCCCATCCATGCTGACACACTCACCTGAATCCCTTGCATTCCACACAGGCCAGTGGAGGCATTGGTTGCTCTGCATCCCTATGTTTCCTCTTCTTGTGCTTCCAAAGACTTTGCCTGGTTGTGAAATGTTGCTTGCAAATATCACATGACCGATACCTGGTTCCCGAGGGCTCTGTCTTTGGCTGGAAAGAATCCATCTCATAACAGATACCGGTATGTCTGAGTTGACAGGGTTTAGTATGCAAATACATGTACATTATTGTGATTGATGATCGACAAAGTGGGAATAGAAACCCCCACCAAGACTTCATCACAATCAGTATAACTAAGCAAGCAAAGTTTTATAACTACAGCGATACAATGGGGGGGTGTTGCAGCCGATTTCCCTCCTATAATTCTCAAGGGATTGTATGCATAATAGAGATTTTCTCTGGTTCTCCCCCTAGAAAAGACAGACAAAAATGCTAAGAGTTGTTTTTCTACCTGATTTTTCGATGCCTCAGTCGGTTGACCTTCACCGGATGTGCCATTTGATGATGCAACAGATGATACAGTAGGCTGAAAAATCAAATATTTATTCAGACATACACGTAGCTTGCATTGAAAAGGTACCTAATGACATGTATATGTGATCTGGACAGGTCTTCCGGAGTTAGGTGCATATGGTGACTCATAAGACCATCTCGACCTTGCAACTGGAAGAATCATCACGAAAACAGCCAGATAATAAGTACAGTTCTCACTTTAGCATGAGTTGCAGAAGGTGAGGTCTTTGACAGCACAGTTGGTTCCACCTCTGTTTCTACTTTACGTCTTTGTACAGTTGGTTCCACCTCTGTTTCTACTCTACGTCTTTGTACAGTTGGTTCCACCGCTGTTGTTTCTACTTTACATCTTTGTACAGTTGGTTCCACCGCTGTTTCAACTTTACGTCTTTGTACAGTTGGTTCCACCGCTGTTTCTACTTTACGTCTTTGTACAGTTGGTTCCACCTCTACTTTATGTCTTTGTACAGTTGGTTCCACCTCTGTTTCTACTTTATATCTTTGTTGTACCAACTTTTCCTGAAATGAAGAAGCAAACATTGCATCAAAATCTTCAAAGGCCTTCCATAGAGCTCAATTCATAATAACGACAGTGTCACAAAATAATGCATATAGGCCCTACTGAGAACTTTCTTTTGTAGCACTTAATAAATGTCATCAGAGCCCAGTGCTATACAGCAAAATGTTTACCTTTACTTCACTCGCTGGCCTTTTCCGATACAGTCTCGACTGAGGACGCTTTGATGTGTAATCGTGCTCCTGAAAAGCCACTGGAATTGGATAGGACCTGAGGCTAACATTTCGAATGTCGATACGTCCACTTGTGATCCAGTGTATCAATACCAGCCTCAAGTACTTTTCATGCTTGGTAGGTTCATTGATGAAGCATTGGCCCCTTGTACGTGGTCCTGTCAGGAGTCCATACAGTTTCAGATCAAGGGTTGCAACTGCAGCACATATTAAAACTATCACACCACAGACGTTACTACATGTCTGGAGGGGCCAATTTAAGCAGTCACTTCCACAACGATGAAAGAATCCGGGTTGTGTAGGTTTGTGGCACATGGTTAATCGCAGAGGCATGGAAGAAAAGTGCTGAGAAAATTTACTGATCCGGTGAAGAAGTCCATCTGGAGCAGACCATGCCATGGTGTCGCCGTAGAACACTTCCCCGTTGTCCACATTTACAACTGCAATGGTCCAATGTGACCCAGACTGGAGACTATTCCCAAGGAACACAATCTCTCGACCTCCAGAGTCAACATATTTACCCACATTTACAATGAAAATCAATCTTTTAATCGAATTTAGATGTCCTCGAGTTTTCTTCAAGTAGCTAAGCCGAACTTCAGGCACAGCATCATTAAGATTGAAACAGAGGCAATTTGTGTCCTGTCTGGCATTCAGACGCTTAAGCAGGTGCTCCATGTGAGAGGTTAACAGCCACTTATTCATACAAAGTTGAGCCATTTCATCTGCTGTCATGCCTGGAAATAAAAAGTAACAGTCCTATTCATATTTTTTCTTCATAGGAAATCATCTAGTATCCATCTATCTTACGAGTTCTTTTCTCCGTGAGGTTAATCACCTCAGGGGGTCTAGACAAGCACTAGTAAAAGAGTGGGACAAAGAGAGCAATACTAACATTGACTGATTGTGACTCCTAGGTTGAATGCAGTGGGAGGGGCTGGAGCCCTGTCCCAGTCACCATGCTCCTACGGCCCTGAATCTTTGGAGTGAAATGAGAAGCAGAAGACATCACACCATGCTTAATAAGCCAAATCAAATCTTCCCAGGAAGATTCAGTAATTAGTTCTTACCGAATTGTGGAATAACTTGACTGCAGGCATTGTTCCAAATCATATCTTTATACGTTTTTTCCACAGATGGAAGGAAAGTAGGGTCCTCCACAGAGGGTACATTCCACGATGAGAACCAGTGTTTTTCTTCCTGATAGCTTTTTGGTTTTTCATCCCTACGTCGAACATCTGTAAGCAAAAATTGGAAATTATAACAACACAGACATGACAGACAAACAATTTAAATAATTAGGGCCTAAGGAGTGCCAGACTGAGAGGAGTCCATGCCGAATATTGTGTGCCTGGTGGGCCTAATCAGAAATTTCAGTACTGGTTACCAGAAACTTCAGCCCCTCTACATGACAAACCCCTTTGCCAGTAAAAGGGCCTGTTTATTTAATCTCCTCCTTCCTTGGCCTTAGGCCTATCCTTGGAGAAATTAGGCCTAGCCTAAACCTGTGCTGTGGACTGCATATACGCTAGGCCTACTTATAGGCCTAGGCCTACTACTAGTATTAGCCTATGACCATACTACCCTTCTTTTACCGTACAGAATTACCATTCACCACGGTAAAAAATAAAATGGAGAATAGGCTATAGCCTACCGGTAGGCCTATTTTTTATAGGCCTACGGTAAGGCCAGGGTCCCCCTAGGCCCTAGACGACATGCTAGAGCCTGCTAAGCAAGGCTAAAGAAAAGTATATATAGGCCTAGGCTAGGCCCTTGATATGCCCCTAGGCCCTAGGTAGGCCCTAAAATGACTAGGCTAGGCCTAGGCCCTAGGCTATGACATGAGGCCTATAGGCCATAGGCCATGTAGGCAGGCCCCTCCTACACACACCAGGCACATGCACACGCCGTGCACTCACTGAGCATGCTGAGAGTCACCATGGCTGCATGAAAAGTCTGAAATCGTAAAAACTTGTTTCTTTTTCAGCACCAAATGTTACCTAGTTTTCAAATAACCGCGCCCTACGCACTCCTTTCAAAGTCAACCACAAACCTGATGACACCACGTGCCCAAATTCCATTCTTTTCTTGCTATTGTGCGTATGACAAAGCATCAACCATGTGTCAACAATGACATGAATGAAGAAAACTCCCGCCAGCATAAATAATTAACCACGCGGTCTTGTTTACATCATGACGTCATGTGTTACTATTTTATTAGCCAATCACGGCCCGGCTGACGGGCTAGCGCTAGCCGTAAGTGAAAAGTATCTCTACTGTATGAAGAATACCGCCATCTTGGATAGACATTCATCCGCGTTAGGAGCACTACTTAATACGTACTGCGCATGCGTAGCAGCAACATAATATCATACTTTCCTTGATCTTATGTACGCATAAATCTATAGTTTTAAGTAATTCATATATACAATGATGAATTTTCAAAAAATATGCGTATATCGTGTAATTCTAGACACTGGGCACTATCCGGCGGACGAGGGTTAGTAAATCGCCGGAACTGAGGACCCACTTCCGTTTCAAGATGGCGCGTATTGTTATACAGCCGAGTCGGACTCCCGACAAATCCCGAAGTACCCGAAGGAGGCCGAACGAGGCCGAGCCGAATGATGGAAAAATATCTACCAATTGTGA
Source organism: Notospermus geniculatus (assembly GCA_002633025.1). Classification (NCBI taxonomy): domain Eukaryota; kingdom Metazoa; phylum Nemertea; class Pilidiophora; order Heteronemertea; family Lineidae; genus Notospermus; species Notospermus geniculatus. The sequence continues at coordinate 13,623 of NMRB01002634.1, read as the reverse complement.
TCAGGCTCCTAACGGTAACTCCATTAGGAGGAGTGATGCGGTCAAACATGGCGGCGACTGGTCGATGACAGTGTCTATTTGTGTAACGTAGTGGAGAAAATCGG
>NMRB01002633.1:35991-48636 GCA_002633025.1 Notospermus geniculatus | reverse complement strand
ACTCAGTCTTCCCTCGATACTGCAATGATGAAAATCATGGTGTTAACAACGAAATAGGGCATTCATCAACGATGCAATGATTAGTGCACTACCTTACAGTTAAAATGTAAAATAGTGCACTGCCAATCATCAACTGAAGTCTTTTCTCAAAACTGGTAGCACAAGTCAAAGTATGGCATTAATGACACAGTTATGTAACTACGTAAACAGTGAAAACAACATGCCTTACATGTACTTATCCTTTAATCTTACAACAAATGACCATACACTAGGGCCGGAATAAAGATACGTAATCCTTTGATGTCATAAGGAAAATGCATATAAATTCTCATTCAGCAACACATGAGAAACTTTCACTGGAGAAATTTCAGTAAATTAGTGCTTTGTTGGTCAAAATGTTTCTTGAGTATTGGATCAACATGCCTACAACACTCACTGATTCTAGCACACACTCTGTACCAGCAAACATAGCACCAACTAAAGCAAAGTTCTTAGCATAAGAGAATGATCTTGTGCCCATTTCTTTGAGCACCATACGAGCTGTGGGTGTCTCCTTTCCTGGAGCGACGGCTGTACTGGGATCTACACCAGCTGTGAACAAACCAAACGCAGCACCAAGAGCGCCACCTGCAAAGACAAGTAAAGACACATGTCCCTTTCACCACCAATATGATTGTGAATATGATCGCATTTTTACATAGATGGCAAAATGATATGTTTATTAAATTACAATAGTAGGCATCAATGCCTATCAATTAATCAAAACTAAAAGGGGCAACCGTAGGAAACTGTTCACCACAACAACCGTGAGTCGAAGTGATTCAATATATATGTAGAAAAAACAATGACATGCATCAATTAAACAGGTCAAAATAAGCTAACCAGGACAAATGATATACATGTATGTTGGTTTATTTCGTAAGTAATATAGGAATGCTGGAAGAGAATGGTGAAAGTGAGATAATATCATAAATATGCCACGGGGTGCAAGAGTAAACCAGCAAAATCAATCACATGAAAATCAAAGGACACGACGTGCAACGACAATATGTATTTAAGTTCCAGGGCAGGCCTAAAATAAAAATCTTGTTCACGATAAAACACCAGACGAGAAGGGGTCATGCATTCACCATCATTCAATCCTGGCCTAGTCTCGCGTCACCAGCCTCTCTCTCTTTCAGGAGAGAGTCTGGTAGCAAAGGCCAAAACTTTCGTTACCGCCAGGTGGCGAGTGTCCAGCTCAGAGCATCCGAATCTGATTGGCCAACGAGGACACTCGCCACCTGGCGGTAACGAAAGTTTTGGCCTTTGCTACCAGACTCTCTCCTGTAAGAGAGAGAGGCTGGTGACGCGAGACTAATCCTGGCCCTGGAGATCATTTATTTAGCGGTAGGCCTAGGCCTAGTTTCGAAGGTAGGTACCGTACCAGCGTAGGCCTAGCGCTAGGCGCCCTATGCTATAGGCTACGGCCTGTATGCAGCCATGATGCTATCAGGATAGTAGGCCCATCACACTTGAAATACCAGTGGCCTACACGTCTGTGTAACAAATGTCAACCCCCGTGAATGGCAATAATGCACTGTCGTGTATGGCGTGCGCCTTCATTGCCTTACCAAGCACGCAGCTTATCACTGTACGAAATGTACAGCTTTCCATCACACCGTGAATGATCAGCTCTTCTCGGGTCTTAGGCTGCTGTGGAATACCCGTTCCCGGCACTATAACATCGCTTTTTGCAACCTTTTGATCTCCAATTATTCGTGCCATCATTTCTGAGAAATACAATTCGCTGTTAATGGATTTATTTTGCTCATTTTCGGATAAAATTTGTCCTTCCACGCCGCTGCCGGAGGACGCCATGTTGCTGGTGTTTCGCGCCTCCGCAGTTGGAGAGCGTACGCTGGATTTGTATGCGCGGGAAATTTGAACTTATTGCGCTTCGCCCCATGAGATTCAAGTCACTTGGCCTCCCACGTGATTGCTAGGCCTAGTCTATGCCTTTTTGGTGTATCAATAAATGCGTTTGTCAAGTACTGTAAAGCCAAGTCTCACTTTGGCGCGGCCCGCCACTGCAAGGCCCTAGACGGGGCGGGCGCTCACCACACTGGTTGGCCAGTGCCGCATCCCGGAGAATATCAGAACCCCTGATATTCTCAGAATGAGTGCCGGAGGCTTTTGACCCCGCCCCCACTCCTTAATTTTAGGGTAGGCCTACACATAGCCTATGCTTGTTCCTGAGTTGAAAAGGACCAAGGGAAATTTTCCACCCCTTTCTGCGGGCTTTTTTCATCCAATTAGACCCCATAATTGACGGAACCAAGGTATTTTCGTCCCTTTTTCGGGAGGAACGAAATGAGACTCGGCCGGGGTATGATGCACTGCACGAGGTACTCGTTGGGGATAAGGTAGACCTAAAATGCCGTGGTAAATGATAAAGCGCGCCCTGATACATGATCCGAAAGACGCGCCACAACGGGAGGGGTCACTCGTCGCTGGGATTGAGAATAGGACGTTCATACCCCTTTTTATTATTTTTTCGGGAAGAGAACCTTTTGACCCCCTTTTTAAGAATTTTTCGGGAGAAAAGTCATTCGAAGTACCCCTAACAGTACCCCGAACAGTGCCGAAGTGACCCCTTTTCCCGCGGAAATTGGAACGAGCATGCGGTATGGTTGACCCCTAAGTGAGGGAACCGGGCTTTTGACCGACCGGATGTTTGCCGCCTACTTATCCTTAAAATCACTCAAGTAGGTCAAAGGCAAAAAGCCGCTTATAGGCCTAACCCTCTGACCTACATGTAGGCTACTCATAGTTCGCAACAGGCCTAGGGTACTCCTATATGCACATCAGGTCGTGGTTGACCCTAAACGTTTGACAAGGAGCGCTGTGGGGACAGGGAGCGCTTATAACCGCTTTATTCTGAGTCGCCGGCCGTCAGGGCTCGATTGCGATGGTAGGCCTGTACGCCAGCCTGCTGCGGACAATTCAACACTAGTGCCTGTCTGACACCAGGTGTCGATAAGAGTCACAATAATAACGCGCCCCTCTCATAAATTTCATGGATATGATATGAATAAAACATGACCATACGTGAGATGTTAATCATCCGGTGTTCCCATGACAACAGTTTATACGTCACTACCGCTTCGAGTCGAACACTTGGTCTTTCCCGTTAACCACGCACTTAACAACCGAGAGGACTGATAATAATATTACTTAGGAGATCATATTTGAGATAACTAAAGCGACGAAAAAGGTAGGGATTCTATATTCTCATATCTTTGTGACTTCCATGAGAACGCCACCATATGTTACCAAAGCGTTGAAGGCAATTACTATTACCATATGGAATGGGGGATACCCTACATTATGCCCATCAACGTCGTTACCGCCGCAATTATAGCTGACATAGGCCTAAATAGAAACTGTACTGCGATGCTCTATAAGGGAGATGCATGGTTGATTCCAAACCAACATGTAATGACCCCGGTATATGATACGAACACCATGCTAACATGTTGCCTTCCTCTTCTATGCTAATGTTCGATGGTATTGATTTTTCTGTGGTTACGACCTTATCGTCAACCTGTTTTCTATTAACTATCGACTTGTGTATAATAATAAGACAGGAAACAGTCTGGCATGTCCGCGTTTCTTAGTACGGTATATACTGAACAACATCTTTGCCGCCATGTATGTTCGCAAAAATAGATGCTTATCTATTTTTGATGTTAGTCACTTCCAGTTGCAGAGGAGTGTCGGATAATTTTTTTTTCGGGTAGGGGGGTGGGAGTTTCAACATGTAATACGTCGAAGAAAAAAAAAGTGGAAAAATTCATCTCTGTACCGGTATCTGCTTTTTCTTAATAAGAACAGAATACATTTAATAAGACAGAAATGCAGTGCCAAATAGGCCTACGTCTATATAGGTTAGATGGTGCCAGATGTGATGAGGATATTCAAATCACCTGTTCCTCTTCAAAATGGATCACAATGAGATGGTCGTCTGCAAATACATGTAGATAAATGTGGCCGATACAAACACGTTTGATGAATATCGTCATTTTCCCCGGAGCAGTCCCAAGTTTTGTGATCGGGGTTGTGACGTGTGCGGTTGCGGCACGTCGTACCGTTTCCCTAAGAATAGGGAGTTTTCGCAAAGCCCCCGAAACGCCAACGCGAACGCCAAACCCATTGTTCGATGCTACGACGAGACCACCGAACAAAAGGATAGACGTTCCCGTTGGCGTTTCGGGGGCTTTGCGAAAACTCCCTAATATACATGTACGCGTAATACCCAGTTTTATAGTATACGTAATCGCTGCTTGTGATTTGATTTTAAAAACGCTAATATCTTTCTCACAATAGCATCCTGTATTGACCCTAGGTTATGTTCACAAACCACTTTGTTGGTTATCAATGATGCAAGTGGATATGATTGTGCCGTATGGTTTATTAAACATACACGTGCAGATTATCACGCACATTGTCGACATGTCATACCTGTGAGAGGTTACCACCTGTTCAACTGTGGTTAAATTTGTTTATCCTGATTATATTGATCATCTGATCATGAGGATGTGACGGATGTCATCAACTGATCTTCTGACGGGGTGGGGTAATTATAGCTGACATAGGCCTAAATAGAAACTGTACTGCGATGCTCTATAAGGGAGATGCATGGTTGATTCCAAACCAACATGTATATGACCCCGGTATATGATACGAACACCATGCTAACATGTTGCCTTCCTCTTCTATGCTAATGTTCGATGGTATTGATTTTTCTGTGGTTACGACCTTATCGTCAACCTGTTTTCTATTAACTATCGACTTGTGTATAATAATAAGACAGGAAACAGTCTCGCATCCGCGTTTCTTAGTACGGTATATCTTGGAGGAATTATACTGACTGTCAGTATAATTCCTCCAAGGGTATATACTGAACAACATCTTTGCCGCCATGTATGTTCGCAAAAATAGATGCTTATCTATTTTTGATGTTAGTCACTTCCAGTTGCAGAGGAGTGTCGGATAATTTTTTTCGGGTAGGGGGTGGGAGTTTCAACATGTCCAACACGTCTAAGAAAAAAAAAAGTGGAAAAATTCATCTCTGTACCGGTATCTGCTTTTTCTTAATAAGAACAGAATACATTTAATAAGACAGAAATGCAGTGCCAAATAGGCCTACGTCTATATAGGTTAGATGGTGCCAGATGTGATGAGGATATTCAAATCACCTGTTCCTCTTCAAAATGGATCACAAATGAGATGGTCGTCTGCAAATACATGTAGATAAATGTGGCCGATACAAACACGTTTGATGAAACATCGTTCGTCGATCATTTTCCCCGGAGCAGTCCCAAGTTTTGTGATCGGGGTTGTGACGTGTGCGGTTGCGGCACGTCGTACCGTTTCCCTAAGAATATAGGCGTAATAGCCAGTTTTATAGTATACGTATTATCGCTGCTTGTGATTTGATTTTAAAAACGCTAATATCTTTCTCACAATAGCATTCCTGTATTGACCCTAGGTTATGTTCACAAACCACTTTGTTGGTTATCAATGATGCAAGTGGATATGATTGTGCCGTATGGTTTATTAAACATACACGTGCAGATTATCACGCACATTGTCGACATGTCATACCTGTGAGAGGTTACCACCTGTTCACCTGTGGTTAAATTTGTTTATCCTGATTATATTGATCATCTGATCATGAGGATGTGACGGATGTCATCAACTGATCTTCTGACGGGGTGGGGTCGGCCATACGAGGTCTTGTCACACAGCGATATACGCGGAGATCGGTGTCATAATAGGGAGTTTTCGCAAAGCGCCCGAAACGCCAACGCGAACGCCAAACCCATTGTTCGATGCCACGAAGAGAGCACCGAACAAAAGAACAGACGTTCGCGTCGGCGTTTCGGGCGCTTTGCGAAAACTCCCTTGTTTGCCGTTCTTCAACCTGACTTGTCATCATATCGTCACCTGCAACTGCGACAGTTTCAAAGGATTACTGTAGCCAGGGTCATTCTAGCTGCACGAACATGACAATGCAGCGGAATATTCATGTATGCAGCATTTTTTTCACACAGAAGATAATTTCCTTTGATGAGTATTCTTTCTGAGAGTTTATAAATACACCGTTGCTTAGGAACGTCTGCCATGTGCTTATCGTTTCTTATTCCCAATATCGTTAATTAAGTGTCACTGTTCTGAGATCCAATGGAAGCAGTCTGACGTACAGTTGTCACGGCGGACTGGTCGGACACCGGCAACAGCAACATACTGACTGGCGCGCATATGCGGCGCTAAGCAACATGTTTTATGGAACCAACTTGTAACGTTTTAAGTGTTCCCAATACTAGGGAGGTTTAGAAATCAAACGATACGTAAACGTTAACGTCAACGTTATTTCTGTACCGAAAATGCAATATAAAATCTGGTGAATGTGTAGTACCGGTATGAAAAATAACGTTGTCGTAAAGCTTACGTTTACGTTTATCGTTTGATTTCTAAACCTCCGTGATTTCAACGTATCCTTACAAGACAGCAAGAGAGACCATGGGCCGTATTTTAGAACGTTCCTTAACAGTAAGGTCCACCTTAAATCTATTGTTCTCGATGGTTTTACAATAGACTTAAGGTCGACCTTAACGTTAAGGAACATTCTAAAATACCACCCCATGACTTTTCAATGGGCGAGCACGGAGAAATCTGTCACTCTCCGTTTCACTGTGTACCCATACAATGAGGGGAAACATTTAAAAACGGGAACAACGCGGTACTTGACACAGGATTCGCACATCTCCTGAATCCGCGCCTGACAGTATAAAACCCGTATATAGTGATAAGTCATGTTTTTCCATCGGGGTTTCACAAATAATATAGAGTTAATACGTTGATGTAACGAGAAAATCGTCATTTTTGGGGAAATAACGTCACTGAGACCCGTCTGAATCCAATTAGCCTACCATCTTCTTTTTTGCAGCCCTTTTAAGAAGACGATGGTTGCCGTGAAGGCACTATTGGGATGCATTTCCCTCGCGGCCATGCTTGGCATCATTACGGCCGACAACATGGAACTGAGAATGCCAGGAGTCCAGCCAAGAGTTGTAAGTTAGAGTACACTGATAAAAATATCTGTAAATTTACAGCAGAATTTTCACTGCAAGGTTGCTGTAAAATTCATTTCACTGCAAACTGCTGTTTTTTTCACTGGAATTTAACAGCATTGCAGTTTCTCAGTTTTAAAGACACCATTTGTTGTAGAATTTATGCAATTTTGCTGTCAAAATAGAGTAAATGGGTGCTATCAAAATACAGAAAAGTGCTGTGTTACTCTGCTGCCAACAAAGTGCTGTCAGCATTTTTAACAGTGTAACCCTTTCCTATTATATTTCATTTTTTTCATCAAATTACTTGGGTATTCAGGGTCCCAGCTTTCAAATACCGTATTTCACGAGTAGGCCTATTCAACATAGTCAGAAAATTCGAAGAATATTTGACCGTGTGGATTGGGCTCGGCTGCATGCCGTTTGTGGTCTCCACACAAGTAGAAACGCGATCTCTCTTCGTCCATGAAACGCGTTAAAACATGACCTTTTTTAACCATGCCAGTCCATGAAACACGTTGAAACGTGACCTCTCTACCATGTGCCCCACAGAACGAGGCCGACACAGTTTTGAAACGCGACCTCAGCCATGCAAGTAGTACACTAATGCATTGAAACGTGACATCACCCACACGCCCACTTCGGCTCTTGTCAACTCTCATCACAGCTCCTCGTAAATCCCACACCCGCAAATATTGACTCTCATCTTATTCATTACCTCGTCTCTGAGGTACGACACACTGTTGCCGATTGCTGCTGGACGCGCTGATAACATCGAATATCGGTTTGTCCCTTGGGGTTTGTGGATCGTTCCGGCCAAATAATCACGACTGATCAGTCTTCTAATATTCTACGGTTGTCATTCCAATCATGAATTTCTTTTTTTGTATGCGAAATCATTCGATTAAAACGGCCCATTCTTTTACAAACGCGGCATTTGGGTGGGGTGGGGTGGGGGGTTGGTGAAAGGTAGTTATGTAACAACCTGTACACCCTGCAACATACCATATTCTATTCTTCTTGGCGGACTTTAGTTTTCGCGTATGAAAAAGAAAAGAAATCGAAATTAGAATATGGCAACCGTGTATTCTGTCATATTGTTAAAAAAATGTTGTTGCTGACTCATCAACCGAAGGCTGTGTAGGGGCGTGTTTCGTAAAGTGAATTTAAGCTAATGGCACCAGAAGTTCAATGTATTTTCCATTTGAATAAAGTTATCATTATCAGGGCTCCTGGTCATGAAAGTCAAACGTTACCAATCGAAATATCATTCCAATAAATATGAGCAATCACTATAGAATAATTAACCTCAGCAAGGGTTCACTGTTCGTTCAGAATTAAGGGTTGACATCCCTGCTTTCCATCGCTCCTCAGTGGATTACAGTGTCACCTTTATAATCATACGCCAGCTCAAAATCAATAGGAAACATGCACTTGCTGAGATGGAGAATAACATCCGGTTTCCATGACAACCGTGGGTCTCCTTGTATACGCAAGTGAAGGGCATTCATTCCATAGCTATTGCTGATTCCACATTAAGCCACCATTACGGCGAGCTAATTTGATAACTGCGATTTTAACTCGACCAAATGTAGCGGCATATCCACTTACTGAATGCTGGTTTATATCAATAATAGATAAGAGAGTTTATTTACCATTTGTTCTAATTTAATGACTTTTTTGCAGAAGGACACATATCTGTGTATCCCGTTCAAAATGGATGAACTCAAGTACATTAGTAAGTGTTAGATTAGAATTCTTGCTGTCTCAAAGAAATCGAATTGATGGGAAGCGGATGATTCGAATGAACACAGACATGCATTTTGTCATTGCTGCATAGCTGCATGACCACAGCCATGCAATTAATGGCAAAATGCACTTGATCGTCCGACGACCATCGAGCATTACATGCTAAACCCTTCCCTAGCAAGGTTGAAAAACCATGAAATACTGACGCCACTCAGCGACTCAGTAATTTAGATACAGGAGAAATTAGGATGCATAAAAGATTTGAGCCATATGTTCTCATTNGAGATACCAGGCCGATCCATAGGTACAGAGTCCTTGTGACGGCTATCGCACGACTTTGAGTGTTTTTCTGTCGTTTTCTACTGTCCATCAATTATGATATTTTGTGATCGTTTTCCTGTTTTAGTTATTAACGCACGTAACATTGAATTTTACATTCACCTCTTGCACGAGATACCCACTTCGTCCGTATATTCTAGAAGTCTTCTTAACTCTAAGGTCCACTCTAAGCGTTTGTATTCTGCCGTGCAAACAATACCTAAAGGTAAACCTCAGAGTTAAGGAAGCTTATAGAATACGGCCCCTTGGTGATTCCCCTGCAGGTTGTACAGGACGTATATTCCGGCAACTTGACCTCGAAAGGGTTTCGTTGTAGCATGGATGCCTCCATCATCGCTGGTTGACACTGCACAAAGCATCCCGGTCTCAAAAGACCTTATGATGTTATGGGGTTTTGAGCAACGTGCACATTCATGTATACTAATGGCCGGGTGAACTATCACGTTTGTTTGTTAAGACAACACTGAAAATCAAAATACTGTTCACTTTGCGCATATCGTCATTCGGAACGACCTGAGGCGAACTGCTATCTGTCACTGGGCGGCGCATTTCACCTCGGACACAAGTCCAAGGCAGCCATGTTGTTTATCATCAAACCCACGTGACCGCCGTNTAGGACTTGATGCGGAAGCAATGCCGAAATGACACATTTGCTTCCCGAACCATTCCTAATGTTGTCGGCGCTCTAGTGGACGCCACCCATAAGGAACCAACAGTGGTGAATTGCCCATTGAGAGCCAGCTCTCACGAGGAAATTTTCACGCGGAGCAGCGCCTTTGCCGTCACTCTCACTCTGTCGTTCATTTCGTTCTCTTTACTTCATCTTATCGTTCTTGCCATTGCTTTCACCGTAGTACATGTATCGTTAGTTGTGTTTGTCGTGTTCGATGTTGTCACCTGCTCATCACCTTTTAGGCAACCAGGACGTGCTGCAGTCTATCTCCTTGGCACCGCAGGAACGATACCTGCTAAATCGAAAGGTATCGTTCATTCAATTGATTTACAATATCAAGTAGTCGTATGGCAGGCGTTTGATGACAAAAGCCGTCAAACAGCGACAAGATTTGAAAGTACCAATGAAACCCGCTATGGAAGGATTTGGAGTCCATTCCTGTCATACCCGGTGTTACGCCGGCGTTTTATATTAGGCAGTCATGGAAGCAGAAGAGGAAATAATAGACGAATGTTGTTCGAGTACTTGTAGGTAAAATGACAATCTCGACTAAACTTTCTGTTATTTTTCAGTTTATATGGAAACAGCCTGCGGTTATAATGAGAACATTGTCCTCCATCCATTTGGATTCAGGACACACGCCCACACCCATGGTAAGTGTCAACGTGGTGGTATCCAAAAATAGAGCACAAAAGACGACACACAAAATGATATAATAAAAGGAGTCGTCCTCCAACATTAGGGAGGTTTCGCAAGCGCCCGGTTAGGCGCTACGACGACGTTTATCTATGTGTGGGTATACTCAAACAATAGATAAACGTCGTCGTATGGCCTAATCGGGCGCTTGCGAAACCTCCCTAATCTTGCAAATTTTCGACCCCAACGTCAACGTGGTGGCATATTCTTTGACGTAAGATGCGACTTATACAATGGAGCCAGGCGATCTGTTCGACAGTTTCATGAAGTCGTTTAAGAACGATCGAGAGAGTTCGAGGAATCGTACGTGTCGATGCTCTTTTTCTAACTCAGAACTGCCTAGATCAACGATGTAGAAAGCGAGATGGTATGATTCATTGGACTGATTTTCATCTCCGGGATGGCTGGAATTACATAGGCCCCATGTACACAAGAAATACCAGGCTTTCATAATATTTTTAATATCACGTTCTTTTTGTACTTAGGGGTCGTTGTTTCCGGATATAGAATTCGTAATGGCAAATGGACGGAAATTGGACGGAAATCACCACAACTGCCAGAGGTGGGCCTATTTTTCTGTTCTTTTCACAAAATGGTATATTTGTTGCATCAGATTTTGATTTTTAATGATTGCGTGCAGTGGCATACGCGCGTTCCAAGTAATCAAAATTGTTTTCCGAATCATGAGTTAGTTTATTGACTGAATGCGTTTCATGACCATCACTTTCGAATGTGAGTCATGAGGCATGCCGACGATATATTTTGATGCTAATCAATGTTTCAGATGTTCTACAACGTGACCACCCCAGGAATCGAGATTAAGAAAGGCGATATCTTGGTAAGACGTGTTTGTGGAAAGGTGGATCTGTTGCACGAAGAGACAACACGGTCAAAAGAATGCTGGTGGATCAAGATGGCGAGCCCGTCTCCCTTTAAGTTGTCACTCATGACAGGGAGTGCTTTCAGCGACCCCCTGCAGCAGATGCAATCTATGGGAAGCTCCAAAAAAGTGTTTGTCAATGGGTCATATGAATAAAGACTAGTAAATGCTTTTACTTGGATTTTGCAATACAAATGTACTACACTATGCTGTACAAATCTGAAGCAAAAGCATTACCTAGCTTTTATTCATATCACCCAATAGAAAGAAGTAGCCTACTTTTCGCAGATCGTGGCCTTTCCGGCTCAAAGACTGCTCACACTCGTACCAAGAAGAAAGTCTAATGGTACCGTACCAATCGTGGAGGCCTATCATCAGTTGTTTACCTTTCTTAGATTTAAGTTTTTCACTGTCTTCTTTATATTCTTCTCCTCTAGGCTGCTCGTTGCACAATGGTCAATAACGATAGCAAGACAGTTTACGTCGGGTAGGTCGATCATATCCAGAAAATAGCCTACAACCAACAACATCATTTTTTAGTCTATAAGGGCTATGGGGTTTGGTGGGGTCATGTCGCAAGTCTCATTTATAGTTGGTCATGGAAGGTCTCCATTTGTCGGTGGCCTAGACCCTAGCGTAGACAACTTGGATCTCTGGCCCCGTATTCATAAAACTACTTAAGTCTAAGTATGACACTTATCCTTTGTTCAACACAAAAGATAAGTATAATACTTAGACTTAAGTAGCTTTATGGGGCCAGCAGGCCTTCTGCTGTTGTTACTGCGTGGCTGCTTGAACATTGCAGATGTCCATGTATGCATAATTTGCATTAGGCCTATATACATCTACATAGGCTACATACATTTTCATCAGTGTTTTTTGTACGGCAGCCGCTGTAATAGGCCTACATTGGGCCGAGGACATTGGGTATGTCAGATCAGTTAACGCGATGTCAATTTCACTGAAATTTTACCTTACAAAATAATGTCTTGCAGATCCACGCAAAATGATGAAATGTGTAACTTCTACATGATGTATTATGTAGACGGCACCAAACTCCCGCCGGATACTGTCTGTTTCACCCCTGGACCCCCTTCATGGAACTGGAATGCCTTCGACGGTTTGGACAGGGGAGCCGCCCCCAAATCTGCCAGCATCGTACCAGGTATTCTTCTGTCTCTTTCATTCAA
>NMRB01002632.1:60107-75365 GCA_002633025.1 Notospermus geniculatus | reverse complement strand
ACTTTTAGCTGCATTGTGTAGACGGAAATCCACAACAAGCTTGGACATCATCATACAAATGTATGATGATGTTTTGAACAAATGTATGATCGTGTAGACGGGCCTTTAGGCAGAGAAGGTCATCCCTACGGCCGTTAGACTTCAAAGTAACCCATATTTTGCAGTACCAAGAGGAGTACGGTTATATTTTTCACCTGAACACCGGGTGAGATAGCCTTGCTGGATGAACAACACCGTGTTTGTCGTATAACAACAATGGTGGATGACATCAAAAATAGATAAGATCCACCGGAACGGAGTTGCCATTTTTATAAATCGATTCTATTCATACATGTAACAGCGATAAATTTATCACCCTTAATTCGTTTGCAAACCGCCGAAGGTACATGTATCTCCAGTGCCATTTTTCAAGGCCAAGATCACTGGTATTTTCAGCTTTGTTCGAGCTGTTTACATGTATCTCGCTTTGTTTTCCTATATACCCTAGAAGATAATTTCTCAGAGAATCAGACTTGTGCACTTCATGAGGGCCTATAAAGGGTAGTCCAGTTACATTCACGTGATCGAGGAAGTTTTCCAGATGTAGACTTGACCCACACGGGATACGCAATGACTCCGTTAATTGATAATACGGCGAACATGCCAGCAACTGAGAGACAAATTGAGTCGTCCGGCATGTCTGTTACTGACATCATCGGTTACATTCACGGGTACTTGCTTCTTTTCATTATTTTTATTGGTTTGATCGGAAACGGTCTAACACTCATCATCTTCTACCGTTCCAAGCGACGCAATGACCCAAACGTGCAGTACTTCACTTGTGTCACCATTGGCGACACGGGGGTACTACTCGGCCTCGCCTTTCCCGACTGGGTAAAATACGGAATGCCGTACGTCACCGGACACAGCTCCGTGAACCTTTATGCCCTATCGGATCTATCGTGCAAGTGTCTACTGTTCGGTTACAATGTCGGCGCCACGTTTTCCGCACTTTGTTTGGCTACATTCACCGCAGAGAGGGCGATGTTTGTTTGGTTTCCTTTCAAACGGGCATTGTTCACCAGCAAGAAGCGGATGTACGTCATCGCGGTGATAGTCCTTGCTAGTATTGCAGCCAATCTGCACATTGCTATATATTTCGAGTCTCGCGTTGTATTCGGACAGCGAAAATGTGTCAACAAATACTTCAGTTTCGGTTTCTTCATCGAGAACCTACGATATGTGATTATTCCGTGCGTAGTGATATTCGTTTCCAATGCACTGATCATCATCGGGATGATCATGTCAAGACGCAAAAATAAAGCAGTATCTATTCAAAAACAGAGTCGTGATAAAAAATCCAGTACGTTCGTCGGCCTACTCCTCGTGTCATTTTTCTACGTCGTTTTCAATATTCCTCGCTTAGTTAATTATACAGTTTTCCAAAATTTCATAAAATCTGGGGGTGATTTTAGAGGATCTTACGCGAAATTACTGTCCAACGTCGCGAAATTCTGTGTGATTTTCTGGCTCCTCAACTATTGCACGAATTTCGTGATTTATGGCGCGTCGTTGCCATTTTACAGAAAAGGGGTATATCGACTTTTGAAATGTGGGAGGAAATGAGTCATCGAACAGGTACGACTGCCACGGAGATATTATTAAAACCCAAGATCGTCAACAGGCCCGGCCAAAGTCAGCAGATAGGCCTATGTAGGCCTAGATATTTGACGCGTCGTGATCCCTTGGCAGCTTTTTATTAAACAGCTTATCAAGAAACGAATGTAGTTCGTTCGATCATCGGCAGGAAACGTCTTTGTTGAGACTGCACCGATAATGGTCTTCAAGAAAGTCATAGAACCTTCAACCAACACGGGTATCGACAACAGCAGCAGATCTGCGCAAAATACACCCAAGAAAAGTCTTGAATTTTTGTATCTTCCACAAAATACATGATGATGCTCAATCACCAATAGCGTGATAGTTAGCTTCAGTACAAGCCAGTTTTCGTCTAAGTAAGAAGGAAGTACATAACTGCCGTATGTCGTTTTCGTAGTTTATTAAATGTCGCACAAAGAGGACTTTTATAGTCACTGATGTAGCACCACAATTTAAAGCTTTGAAAGACTTTCTGATGAGGTCCAGCTCACATCAACGTGACGGGAAGTTGCAGTGCTAGAGAGCCCCCACAGCAAGCCTATGCATGTTCAGTCTGTTCATCAAATTCCTGAAAAAAAGGCAAGAGGTCAGCAGTCAATTAATAATGTAACAAATTCACTTGCTTGCACAAAGACATGATACAGGCAGTGGCGAAGTCTCATTTTAGAAAAAAAAAACAACGGACCGACTGCAGTCATGAGGTGCCGCGAGTTCATACCGACGGCAATTTGTTTGCAGGAAATTTTCAGACTTGATCTTATATCCCTGTTCCATTTTCTAGGCCATGGACCCGATGAAAGTATACTGCATTTATTTGCTACTTTTATCTGGTCTTCATCTAGAGAAACGTCACGCGTAGGCCTATGCTTGGNGGGTTTATTTATCGAGCCGCTCGATGAATAAGCACTACTTTCGGTCTTATTTGTCAAGCCGCTCGATGAGGAGTACGTGGATTCAGTGTTATTTATCGAGCTAGCTTGACAAGCAAGCTTCAAAATCGGCATTGTTCGTCGAGCTGGTAATAAAGACAGGCCTCCTCATGAATATGCAATGGCTTCAGCTTGTTTAGTTGGGAAGTCGGCAGTGTGGTGGTGTTTCATTGCTCGCAACATGGGGGTCTCCGAAGCCAATTTATCCTTTTTTCAACCCTTGTTTCTGCGTGATGACCCAAATCTTAGACACTGTGGTCGCATGCCTAGCTTCAGACTCTCGGTTTTCATCAGTCTGAAGATTAATCCGCTGTGGTTTGTGGGTCAGAATCTGCCGGCGTGTCCGAACACCAGGGTGTGCCCAGGATGATGCAACGATTCTGTAGACGATTTTATCAGTGTCACCACTAAGAAAAAAATAATTAACCAGCTGTTCTTTGTAGAAATTTGGAAAAGTCAACATAATTTTCTAAGAAAAGGAAAACAAAAAATGAAAAAAAAACCATGACCACACGGGAATCGAACCCTCGACCTCAGGGGTGTAAGCCCAACATCTTTGCAATGTGCCAATCAACACACTGAATACAGTAGTAGAGTATTTGTCACCTGGTTCCGGAAATACGGCCAGCTCGACGTTTAAGCCCAATTATGCGTACTGTTCAGCGAGCCGGGCTTGATAAATAGCCACTTCGAAAAATATAATGCCACCCACTTAAGGACCACCCTCATGTCATTCTCAACATTCCCTGTGAAAATGGGGCCATTTCGATCAGAAACCACAGAGGAGTTAGCGGGCGAACTTGAGTGCCACCTCAATAGTATAGATGCTGTCGGGAAAACCAGTCACAGGTTTCGTCTGTTGGTTTTTATAATGAATTCACCCTTTATATCAATTTACCATTGTCATATCATTTTGCGGCACCTTAGCTTTTGACGATCGGCAAGAGCAATAATCTCGGAATGCTAGGGGTGCAAACGCAGCCATCCCAACCAACAGCGATATGCCACCAATTATGAACGTCCATGTATATGACCCAGTGTTATCGTAGATAACGCCTGCAAGAAAAATACTCTACGATTATCCACAATCAAAATTTAGGAAAAGCGTTACATTATGACAGCATTAGCCGTGATGATCAACTTAATGGACCAGTCGCCTAAAGCAAAGTACCGGACTGGTGAAATTTTCACGGACGACGCACCCGGAAGTCAGTTTTCAAATGGATCACGACATAACAATTTGAACAACCCGGTCACACGAAATGTCTTTTAAGCTAACCCATGAGGCATTTCCTATGGCATGGCATTGTCCAATCGGAATCACAACATTCCGTTTCTGCATGATGACTGACCAATCACGTACACAGTTACAAAATATGATTGGTTGACGGTAGAATGGTGTGTGAACACACGGTGATACTCACCAGCTACCGGCGGTCCTATCAAAGTACCGATTCCAGCCACCATAGCAATATATCCCATCCCGATTCCAAAATGGTAAAACCCGAGAAACCGCTCGGCCAGATTCTGCATGTAAACTCCATGAGGTGCAACGAAAAAGCCGAAGAGAACAGCATAGATAATAAACCCTGTGTACGAGTTCCTGATGAGGGGGCAGACGGGGGTGACAATCCCGGCGATGACGAAGGCGGTAAAGTGAGCCACTGGGATCACCACCTTCGGGTGCTGCCCGACGAGCGAGAAAAACAACCTGCCAGCGAAGTTCGCAATGCCAGCAGCAGAAAACATCAAGCTGGCTTTATGTCCGTCAATACCCTGCGTCTGGGCGAAAGCCACCATGTGAAAAAACACCACTGAGATTCCGAAAGTGACGGCCGAATACACGAATAACAAAACTAAGAATTTCGTCTTTTTGAAGACAGCTAAGTGAGCATGAATGTCCTTCTCGTTTGCCTTTTCCACGTAGCCTTTATCTTTGCTCTCATTTCTCAGAAGCTTCGCCAGTACTCTAGCGTCTACCGGCCGCATGAACATGGCTAGGACAACAGCCTGGAGAGGAAATCCAGCCAAAATGACCAACGATGCTCTCCAACCGACGATATCGATAAGCCATTGAGCCAGGGGCGGATAGAAAAATATCCCAGCACCGATACCGGAAAGAGCGATCCCGGTTGCTAATGGCCGGTGCTTATCGAAGTAGAACCCGACGATAATGACGGATGGTGTGAAAGCAAGTCCGATACCAAGACCTGAAAAGGAGAGCGTGGATTAGCGTAAGTTCGGGGAAAACTTCACCCGTCTCGCATTCTGCATAGACTGTGCATCTTCGTCATTGGGGAAAGCACAGAAATTCACGACGAATTTCATTCGGGGAAATTGAGAATCCGTTGCGGATGAACCTACCTGGTATGACTCCGAGAGTCAAAATGAAGACAGGGACGCTACGGGCCACCATCCCCGAGATTAAGATACCAAAGGAGGCCACTAGAGCTCCAGCAATCAGGACGATGCGAGAACCAAACCAGTTACATAGGGTACTGCTAAGAGGCCCTGTGAAGGAAGTGACAAGTGTCTATCACTGCGAACAACTCGTTGCATTTCCTTGCCGTACGAAAAAAGCGTTTTTTTGGTAATGTTCCACGCCTACAAGCACATTTCAAGCAGTGACAGCGATTGAGAGGCGGGTATCAAAATGTCAGACGCCACACAGCAACATGGCCAATTGCGAAAAATGATCCAAGAACCACGACCCGGTATCATGGTGGTTTCAAACCCTTACCAAGCAATAGAAACAATGAAGTATTCGCAGCTCCTATCCAGGAGACAACTCCCAAACCCTTCTCGTATTCTTCATGTAAGATGATATAATAGCTGCTAGGTAGGAAGCTGCTGGCCATCAGGAAGGATTGTACAAGGAAGGAGGACACCATTACTACCCACGACCACGATGTCTCAATGCTTTTCCCCTTGTCCTCTTCATCATTGCCTTAAAATATATGTATACATTATTATAGAGTTTTCGCAAAGTAACGCCAACGCGAACGTCTGTCCTTTTGTTTGGTGCTCTCTTCGTGGCATCGAACAATGGGTTTGGCGTTCGCGTTGGCGTTTCGGGTGCTTTGCGGAAATGACGTCATGTTGACAAAAAAGCTAAGTTTTACCCAACTAGGAAAATGTTGCATGCTCCGTCACGGAAAGACGAATTCATTGCAAGTTGCAGCTGGTTATCAATTGGATATCGAGTAGACCAGGCGAAGACGGGCCTGGGAACTCACCATCTCCAACGATGAAATCCTTGCCTTCAGCCCTATTTGCCATCGCAATCACAACCAAGTATCACGAAAGACTGAGGAAGATCTACATCTGAAACAAGTACCAGTATGGAGATTTATAGCAGTATAGAGTTAGCTTTGTATCCGTGAGCGTATATACCCCATACGATAGTGCGTATAAAAATGTCGATCGATACATGTATCTTTTGATTGAGGTGTGCCAGGTGTGTAGGCGCAACTGTTACTAGTTTGTCGTCGGTTGCTTGAATTTTGAATAGAAGCAATATTGTATACTGCTACCACAGGCCTACTACTTTGTTCCTTGATAGTGGACTTTATAGCCTCGTTTTACACGAGAGCAATTTCTCCGTACTCATGATGTGCACATTTAGGTTCTATATGTTGTGATTATGTCGCAATGGTACTTTTGACCTCAAATAAAGTACCTACCGGTACATATTCAAGTATAATTCCCGCAGCAGGCCTACCACTGGGTGGCCAGTCGGACAGTTGGGAGTCCAACGGTCAATTTGACGATACCGTATAGTTTCCATGGTGAGGGATAGGCCTACCCATTACATTGTTTCATAGCTGTATATTTGTCGTGTAGTGTTTTTACGGGCAAATAAAACGTTGCTGAGGGAAATTACTGGCTGAATACGATGTACGGTAATGCGAGAGCCTCGTCATTCGTTCGGGTTAGGCCTACTGACGACTACGTGCGGCAGTAATCCAATGCATGCATTATGCACTGATCTTATCGTACTCGTACGTAGTCGTCAGTAATCCGTGGCGGATACCTGATATGACCGTCATTCAGGCTGAATAGGTATCCGCCAGGGATTACTGACGACTATGTACAACTACGATAAGATCCATGCATAACGCATGCATGGGGTAACTGCTGCACGTAGTCGTCAGTAACGAGTGGTGGATACCTATTAGGATATGACGCTGACGGAGAAAACGATTACTTACCAGCTCTGATCTCCAGCATCTGACCGATCTCTATGAAGCAGGCCTACGGTCACATGGCAAACAAGGAACAGGCCTGGTAATGCCATCTTGTGGGCCTACTAAAATCTTCACATTTTGCAAACACACTGAACTCGTTTTACGCCTCAAGCATTTTCAATAAATCTTACTGGTGTCTTGTTGACGCTTGCATTTTAACCGAAAGGGGAGCGACACCGCCACGGGCGAATGCTTCTTTTAATACAGAATGATATTCATATTTCTTATGGGGCAGTTGCACGTCTGCAATCATTTCGTTTGACCTTGTCCTAGTTATGAGATGCACAGACGGCCAGAGTTACTCAACCAAATTAAATGGCTTATTCAAGGTTGGCAATTAAAATGAATACGGTTGAATGGTAATTTGGTCTATCAAGGGCAATAAATCGAAGTCAGTAGTGAGTAGGGAATTGAACGAAGGTTTTAAGCCTCGGTTATGTCGCCCTACGCTGTGATAGAAATAGCGTCAACTAGTTGCAACTAAACTTATGTCGCCACCGACTAGAAAAATACCGATCGGTCGCAACTACCTGGATGCTGGAACTAGTTTATCGCCGTCTTTTGAGTGCTTATGTCGACACAGATTTCTTTTGATTTTAAGTAAGTTGAACTTGTGCGACTTTCAGGATCTGGATATTTTTAGTTTGCAACCAGTTACTCGCTGACGCCCGAGAGCTTATGTCACCTTGTAGTTGTGACTGATTAGTTCCAACTACGCGCCGATTATCAGTTGCCAACTAGTTCTGACTGAACGTAAGGGCGACATAAGCGAGGCTTTAGAAACCAGTGACTTCTGAAATCTTATGTACGCCAGATTCGCAATGAGAAATACTACATGATGTATGTAGCCTACCGGTACGTACTGAAACACAGGAAATGAAAAGGGCGAAAAGACGAGAAATTATTCACAGACTTCACAAAGTGTGGATTCATGACCTCACCACGGCACATGCATATCGGGCATGCAAATTATTTCATTTCATTTCATTGCATGATACCAAAAATAGATAAGTTCCTCTCTTATCTATTTTTGATGATACTAGTACATGTTTTGGGTATTGGGCGTGATGGCAAGTTTTTTTGGGGTACGTAATTTACGTCATTTCGGCGAAAACGAAACAGAGAATGAGGGAGTAGGGAAACCTAACAAGCACCGACGCTGTGAGAGATGGTGTGTTAACAGCAAAGCAGGCCTAAATATCAGAGAAAATTCCTTCTTGAGGGGCAGACGAAGGTTAGAAATACTTCGATCTCGGGAGACCCTCAGAGGAAATCTTTCCGAGGCCATACTCGACGCACGCACATTTCGACATAAAGTAGTCAGGACAAAATACATTTCATATTCTGGCAATCGGATATTGCATACTTACCCGCGAATCGAACCCCGTATATCCGATATTAGGGAGGTTTCGCAAGCGCCCGGTTATGCCATACGACGACGTTTATCTATTGTTTGGGTATACCCACACAATAGATAAACGTCGTCGTCGGGCCTAATCGGCGCTTCCGAAACCTCCCTATTGGCATAGGCCACACCTACAACTACATGTATAGGCCTACTTAGTATTCAGATTTTCCTCGGCCTACTTAAACCAACAATTTCGCCTCAGGCTCATGTAACTTGAGAAGGTAATGCAACTCAACAATAGACAAGTCAGCGGCGCATATGGCTTCTCCACGGGAAGCAGATGGGGCCAATGCGTACTTTGTAGGCCTAATTGGTGCCAGTGGCAATCCCATGGGAAATCTAACTGTTAAATAAATAAATTAGTAACAAAACCAGACAGTTGCCATAGTTTCAACTCGTGCATGCATCAAGGATCCTTACCTCTTACTTACCGAGGCCTGTAGGCCTACCTATAGTACGTTTGAGTCATCTGGAGCTCGATGGGCGTATGTCAATCAAACCCTTAGTAACCAGACCACAATGAACTACTCTAAACGGTCCAACGCACATTGTTTTCTAACCAGGAAAAAGTACATAATAACACCATTTTTTGTAGATCAACTTGAGTATATTGGGACGAGCTTTCGACACTACCGTGCCTTCATCAGGTCTGACAACAAAGATTAACAAACATCAATATAGCAGGCACAGTGGACAATACAATGATTAGATAATTCTAAACATCTGGCAAGCATACCACTACATCCTGAGTGTGGTGAGCTGGTGTAGTTACAGCAATAAAGAGTCCAAAGGATAAGCCGTGACTTGGAACTGGATAAGCTGACCAACAAAACAGAAAAATCTACTGGTAAATAAACTGTTATGATAATCATCTTACAGTAGTATACATCTGTATCCAAGTGAATGGTCATGTATAATGAGCAAGGAATCCTTTGTCACGGTTTAGGCCATTTTGTAGGCATTGGAACTTTGAGATAAGTTTTTGTTCTGCAATACGTCTTTGTTTGAGGACAGGAAGATGGCCCTGTAGTACAGTGATCCTCATCTCATCTACTGAATGTCTGGGACCATTGAAATGTTCTCCTATGGGTACAAACATGTTTTGCTCTCTGATAGATTGCTTGTGGCCATTCATGCGTTGCCTGAGTGATTGACCTGTTTCACCTATGTAGTATGCATGTGGGCAAAGATTGCAGCGAATGAGGTACACAAGATCAGTAGAACTGCATGTAAAGTGTCCAGAAGGGGTGAAATTGTTTGAATTGCCAGGTATTGGGATAGNTATTGCTGTAACTACACCAGCTCACCACACTCAGGATGTAGTGGTATGCTTGCCAGATGTTTAGAATTATTTAATCATTGTATTGTCCACTGTGCCTGCTATATTGATGTTTGTTAATCTTTGTTGTCAGACCTGATGAAGGCACGGTAGTGTCGAAAGCTCGTCCCAATATACTCAAGTTGATCTACAAAAAATGGTGTTATTATGTACTTTTTCCTGATTTCAATCTTCTTGATCAACACGGCTACCTCGAAATTCTGTTTTCTAACCAGCTGAACCTTGGTTTGAAATTGAACATACAACTAGACCTTGATTTGAAATTGAACACAGGCACAGGCATGGGATTGGCTGGACGTGTCCTGTCAATAAAACGCATGTCAATAGCCAGACTTCACCAACAATACCAAGGTCTGCCTGACAACCGAAGGTCCGCCCATCGAGCTCCAGATGACTTAAACGTACTATAGTTATGTGGAAAAAATGTATTACTGAACAATAAAAACTCCTGTTCGCAAACTTGACTGACTCAGAGTCAAAAACAAACGACACTTTTTTCAACTAAAGAATGGAATGAAGCACTGGGTGATGTATAAGATTGGAGAACATTTATACCACATTTCAAGACAAAGTTATGTTACACACCCAATGCCCATGCTGAAGGTATGAAGGCATCATTAGATCTGCGAAGTAACGCAATGCAACACTTTGCTCATAATGGTTGTTCACAAAGAAGCAACCTGAAGCAACAAGATGACATCACATGTGCCCACAGCCTCACATAAAAGACAAATCACACACAAGACGACAGGTAAATTAATAAGAATTCCTCTTCATCTCCTTGAAATTTCCATTTGGCTGAACTTGTGTAACTCTTCAGCATACAACTCCTAGCAAATCACCGACTTGCAATCGGTGAATTTCATGTAAATCACACAAAGTATAACATCACCATGCAGCCATTTGACAAAATAAATAAAGAAAATAAGATTTCCATGCAAATACATGTACTTTAAATAGCACCTTTAACCACCAACAAAGATCATTGCACAATCGAGGGGAAATCAATGAATACAAGGCAGAGCAAAAAACAAGAGATACTTGAAAGATAATTAAAATTCAACTAGCAGAGAGGAGGTTGTCAAGCAGTTTTTATTTCTTAAACCATTTTGATAACAGTCCGAATGCAGCATCAAAGGTCCTAAGTGCAGGATGAGTACCACGATGCTGCAATAACAGTGACCCAGCTTCCGCATCATATCCGTTCTCCGCTAATTCACGAGAGACACCTTCAATGTTGGCATAATCATGCGACTCTTCATCTGGGGGCTGATGGGTCAGGAGATATTCTATCAGCGGTGGGTAGTATAGTGTGGTCACAACTTGAGGCACTAGATGGCACTTGAGAAGGAGTTTCATCAACTCGCTGTCATTGACTGGCTGAAAAGGAGAAAAACACTGGTTGAAATAAACTTGTTGAGAGTTGGAGCAGTATGACTACCGGTATTTACATGTTCACAACTACCTACCAGTTCACGACTACCTACCTGTATATGACTACCTACATGTACCTGTTCAGGACTACATGTACCTACTTGTTCATGACTATCTACCTGATTATGACTCTGTAGCTCCTTGATGGCAATGTCATACAAGTCATCCTCCCTGGACACCAAGATGGACTTCACAGCTGGGACAGGCTGACCACTGCTCAACATCACCTCGAATAAATACCTGATATGCTGGAAAAGCAACATCATTACAGAAATATCACCACAAAAGTTTGTTCAGAGGCACATATTTTTAAATGATTTCTTTGTATAGAAACCCCTTTCTATAGATTTTCCAGGCAGCTTAGCACTTGCACTTGGGAATGTTTTCCAAATGACAGGTGTTGAAACGACTATCACTGTGTATTTAACTTACCTGACTTGACATTGGCGATGATTTGAAATCCTTCAGTGTGTCAATCACATGGGCCGATCCTCTCTCAGAATCCTGGCTCACCATCAGCTGGAACAACTTGCACCAAGGGTGGGACTGTGGTAGACTTAAAAGAGGTATGACTGAATCAAAGCATGTTAAATGTCGAACTCGCCAGAAATTAGACAGTGGTAGATCAAAGCAACATCTGCATTGGAATTCAAGTAAGATACAGAACTCATGTCTCTTTATTATGGTGGTCCAAAGGATAACCATCCGAACTCCATACCTATTTTGTGAAGCCTGCAAGGGAGGCCACACTCGAAGCAAATTCCTCAAGGCCAACAACTGAGTTATGCTATCACTCGACTCCAGGAGACTTAAAAACAATCCTTCTCTGTTCCCATCTGATGCGATATCATCTGTGGTCACCTGTCTACCTTTCCAAGTCGTTTCCACAATCGCTTCTGTTCGGTAGAGGATCAGAAGGACAAGGTCCTCATCTGAGAGTTCAAAGGCCTGCAATGTGATGAGGAGATATGCTTATCATTTTGGGATGTGGCAATATAGCCGAGTATGACACATGTAGGCAAGTGTTCACGTCATCAGCCAGACATGCCAGCTAGCACACAAGAATAGAGGTCCAATTGGCTAGAAGTCAACAGAAAACGCTACAGAGGTAATATGTGACCCTGTCTGCGAAAACGCAGCCAAAGTCGCTTGGCAGTGACATAGGCTTTGATCATACCTGATCTTTGTTGCACAATCGATAAGGCTTTATTTGCCACTAACAGACCGTCGTCTTTTCATTGTGATGACACCCCCTACATAACCAATCAACCCTTTGGTGTTCAGTGACTTTGGCCAGGTTTTGCCAGACTTGGTCATATATGTTCCCTTACCTGCTCCAGTATCTGTAGGATGTCCAGTCTTGGCTGGATTGCGATGGTGCTATCAGACACAAATGGTCGTACTAGCAAGAGAATGTCATCTTGGCTGACAAGTTCACCCCTGAAATTGCAGAATTTCAGAAAACCATGGTAACATTGCACTGACATTTGTGTTCTACTCACTGCCCAATCCAAGGCCAACCTATTACTGAAGCAGTCAGATAATCATCATTATTATCAATATAACAAGATTCTTACTCATTTTCTTGATGGTCCCGGACAGCATCCACAAGATTTTTCAATCCTTCAAGTGGAGTCTTCTCCCTTAGAATACTACTCGGTTTCTGTGTCCCCTGTTCTCTAAGCTGGTTGACAACATGCTGTACAGCTTCTTTGACAGCTGTTGCAGGGGTCCATCTCTCCATGGGTGCTATAGCTAGGAGATCTTCGATTATTTCAGGGGTTTGGCCATCGAGGATCATTCGTGTCATCAATGACTGAAGCTGGAATATGGAGCAAGGAAATTATTAAGCACCTTATCGTACAAAGAAAAATTAATATACTGTAAGCAGCTGTACAAAGAGAACGTGAAGTAGGTATCATAACTTTACCTTTTCAGGTAGAGATCTTGACTGGTCAAATTCCACTGCATAGCTCTGGACCAAATCATCATCTGATGCTGCCATAGCCAGGTAAGTCTCCTGTTTCAGTCGTTCAAGATGGAGGAGAGACTGCTGGAAATGTTGATTTGCATCTTCCCATGTCACATCAAGACTGAAAACAAAAAGATTTGATTGTCTGATGCTGAATTTTAGGACGAAATGCCAACATTGGAATTTAAGAAGTGATTCTACTCAGTGTGTTTAGTATTCTGTAACATAATAATCCTCCCACCAGTTTTGAGAAGCAGCTTCACTGGCTGTACACAAACTTGACTTACTTCGAGTCATCTTGCTTCTTTTTCTTGCCACCTGCCTGGCGTGAATACTTCAATGCCCTCTTAACAATTTCAGCCCGACATTCAACAGTTAGTCTGGATGACACGTCAGAGAATGTGACTCCATCTATGAACCGAATGGCATCGACAGGAACAAGTCTTTGTAAGAATTCTGCACTAATTTCATAACGATGCATCCAGTCACCCTGAAATAGATGGAAACGAGTAAATAAACCTGAGGAAAGATCCAACTTGCAATGAAGATTGGGAAATATGTGCAGTCTGGAGACTGAAACTCACCAATGATTCTGGTTGCTTCTTGTTGGCCTGGTCACCGTGCCAGAAGACGTGCTGTGCCCACAGAGCAAAGATACCACTTGTGTTTAGGAAGCTGTCTCCCTGCAAATAAGGCAAGAGGATATTACTGCAATTCAAGCCCTTGTACACAGTACATCTCACGTTCAGAAACCTCTTGAGCTGAAAATACAGCACTGCATTTCACATGTCCTACCTTATTTGGTATTTTTGGGGCCAGTTTGGCGATCGCTTGAACATTGCTCCCTGTCAGGAGAGGCTGAATGAGGTCAAGGGAGTCATGTTTGTCATCAACCAGTTTCTTGTAGTCAACACCTAAATGAAGTATAAAAGTACATGTATCAAATTGAAGCAAGGACTTCACTCTACGCACATTCATACGAGGTTGTTTACAAAGTACCCAACAGCGTACATGTACACATATGCTCAAAATCTTTGGAGACAGCTAGGCCTACATGTTGTGGCAGGTCACCTGCCCATCTGACTTTTTTGAGTTTCTCCCATATATAAACTCAGGCAGTTAAAGTACAGTACATGTATCATAAAACTCAGATATCACACTCCAGTTTTTTCCAAGTCAACCTACCAGGAACAATGGCCTTGATTTTCTTCAGTAATTTGATGTGAGCATCTGGTGACAATTTCTCCTTCGCCCCAGCACAGCCCTCTAACAAGGTATAATAGTAAATCAAACGATCATAGTCACTCCCCTCAATTGTTGGGAAGATGTACGTCCCCATGCGCTGGTGGAAATCTGTAGCATTCTGTTTCAATAGGCTGAGCACATTCATGCCATTAACTCGATTCTCAAGTTCTTCAGTAGACAACCTAGAAGAAAGAGAATTTTGCATTTCATGAGAGTTCAAAGATTAGAAAGCATTAACAACTGGCTTTGGGAAATGTGGAAAGGGAGAGGGAATTGGAATCTCTAAACACTCACCCACTTTCAGAGAAGAGGAACTCAAGATGAGTGACATACAACTCCCACAGAGGTAATTCATACTTTTCTGCTAGTGTCTTGGCTATCTTGAGTACATGAGCATCAAGAGTCCTGAAACAAGAAGGTGCATGAAGATCATGACAACCATTAAGGGGTTAAGAGTTCAATTCAATGCCAATTCATGACACAGACAAGATGACTTTCTTTTAAAGTACCCGGTATAGTTTTTTCAGAAGACGAGGGGTCAGGTCTTCTTTTGATGTTTAAGAGGATGCTGCTTATGTCATGCAACGATTCTTTGTGAATACAAGAAACTGACATTATCAACTCACATGGCCAAGCCAAGAATCGTCTCCCTCTTGTACTCAGGATCCTTGGTGAATCTGCCAACATTCACCCCTGGAAATAAATTTTCTTTTCAAGTCACTGACTGCTGCCCCTTCCAAACTGAGCTTTACATTGAAATGCTTTGACAACTGATATGAAGACATGCACGACTGAAGTGCACTACTTGTAGACTACCTCATCAGCTGAATCTACTCTGTCACTATTCCTGTAGCAGATAAACAAAAATTCCTTACCTCTGCCAAGTCCCTGAAGTATCTGTGCCTGCGTGAAGTCACTCAACAATTCATGATACTTTAACAGATTAGGTATCAGATCCTTGACCTCCGGCGACAACTCATCCTTCTGTTTTCTAGTGACCAGTTTGATAACCCCTTGAATGACCTTGGCTGGTGTTTGGGCATACA
>NMRB01002632.1:39260-53898 GCA_002633025.1 Notospermus geniculatus | reverse complement strand
TTGTTCTCTGCCAGTTTCTTGCACTCTGTCCATATAGGTCCGTAACCCAGTCCCATCATCTTGGCACATGTGGTGTATGCCACTTTGAAATCTTTGGCCTGAAAGGGAGGTCAAAATTACTCACAATATTCTCCGAAAATGCACAGCTGTATATGTTTTATCACTAGACTAGTAAATGAAATTTGAAGGACTGGTATCTAAAAACAAGCTTTCAATAACTCACCTGCAGAGCAGCCTGAGCTACAAGTCTAAGGACACGTCCCTCTTCATCAACAGGGTCTTCACCACCGACTCTCAACAGATGTCCAAGGTTCAGCAACTGGGGACAAGATAACATGTACATTGAATAAATGGTTTAAACACAGACTGCTTATAACCAGGAGTACCTAAATATGAAGCAGAGTTTCACTGAAGGCTGGACACTTACCTTTTGAGCATGAGCATAATTAGTAGACTTCGAGTTGAGCGCTTGATGGACCAAGTCGAGTCTGTCCTTCTTCAGGCGAACTGAACAGAATACAAGTGTATGAGGAAATGAAATGGAACAAACTAGACCAATGTGAGAGCTCAGTCAGTTCAGAAAGCAAGTAGTCAGTGTATATATCTATCAAAGGCTCATGACACTGGGCATAAGCCTCACCAACACCACTACCATTCTGGAGGACACCAGACCCCTCAAGAATGACCAGCACGTTTTTATTCATCCCTTCTTTCCACCATCTTCTTTAGAAAAACAGTCTGATTTAATACCTTGAAGAGGAAGTATATTCATTCCAAACTCATTCAGTAAGCTGAGTGAACAGATCAGGTCAAGTTCCTGTTGGAGTTCCACGTTGTTGTCCTTGATCAGAAGAAGGCAGGCCCTGAACAAGAGAAGTATGGTTCAAAAAGAATGAGCTGATGATATCCCTCAAGATATATCATGGCACAAGCTGAATTCTGTGAAGAGTTATCCTGCTGTCTCTGACCAAATGGTACAAGTAATTCCCCAAATTTTGGGGATATATTAAAGTTTTTGACATACCTAGCTAATTCCATACATGGGTCAACAAGATGAGTTGATGAATTGAAGTACTCTCTCGCCACATTCAGCACCAGTTGTAAAGCCCTGTCGTATCCCACCTTCGGCTGCAGGAGCACACTAGGCAAGCCCGACTCTGTCCCAATGTGGGCCTCCACAGCACTGCATTCTATCATTTCACCAGCTAGTTTAATACTGTTGTGGTTGCTTGAGCAGAGGAGACTTTCAGTGAAGATCTAAAGAGAACAAAAAACAGATTTCTTCAATACATGTATGTCGCCAACTGATACAGTTGAAATTGGCATTTACATGTAACATCACAGAGACTGGGGATCAGAAAGCAGCCAGAGCTTTCTATGCCTTGGATTAATGGAAACGAAATGAAACCTAATCACACATCTTACTCCATCTGAAGGAAATAACAGTTACCTCATAGACCAGCTTCGGCTGTATGGACTTCAACACCCCAGTGCACAGGTCAAGCATATCATGCATAAGGGTCTTCCATTCTAATTCAGTTGGATGTGGCTGCCTTCTTCCAGCATACCTTGAAAGCTTTGTGAGCAGGTTCTTGGTTTCATCGAAGTCATCCTAGAAAAAAATGGTCCATGGACCATGTGCTCACTGGGTTGGACATAATAGTCTAATGACAGAGGGAGGTACATATCAGTTACGAGGAATCTGGGTCAAGTCATTCCCAGGTAGGACTTTGATGATTTTTGGGTTATGCCACCTGGCGGCCATATTGGATGTCCGATCGGGCTGGAACTTCACATGTACATAAAGGTCATCTGCAGGGGGCCACATAGCACATTGGAGCGCTTTGGGCCAAATTGTTCCTGAGTTACAGCACTTTGATTATTTTCGGGTTACGACACCTGGCGGCCATATTGGATGTCCGATCAGGCCGAAACTTCACATGGACATAAAGGTCATCTGCAGGGGGCCACATAGCACATTGGGGTGCTTTGGGTCAAGTCATTCCTGAGTTACAGCACTTTGATTATTTTCGGGTTACGCCACCTGGCGGCCATATTGGATGTCCGATCGGGCCGAAACTTGGTATTTTTTAAGGTACCCCTCCAATGCATGTTTATGCAAGATATGAAGTCGCTCGGTGAAATAATGACAAACTGTGGCAGGTTCGTCACTTTTGTCGAACTTTGACCTCTGTGACCTTGAAAAGTAGGTCAAATCAAAAACCCGTTATATATGTTATGTATCCTTATTAGCTACACCTATGATAAAAATTTGGAGATGATCTAGTCATTAGTTCAGGAGTTATTGCACTTTTTGTGTTTTTGGTTTCCGCCACCTGGTGGCCAAACTGAGAGTCGAATCAGACCGAAACTTGGTGTCGTGGGTCATCTGACCTAGGGGTATATATGTACCAAGTTTCAGATCAATAGCTCCAGCGGTTACGAAACGTGCCCTGCTAACGGACAACGACGGACGACGGACGGCGTACGACGGACGACGACGGACGCTGCACCATCGTAATAGCTCACCCCAGTGAGCTAAAAATGCACAATGATATCAGTTTGTGAAGAGTAAATTGTATCTATCCTATTTATTCTGCTCTGAAACAAACAGTGAGGATGGCAAAAACATGTCATGAACTCACCTGAGTGTCTCTGATATAGGAAAGTGTCTTAGGAAGACCGTGTTTCTGAAGGATACCAGCAGCACTGAAAAAGAATGTTAATGTTAAGGTGAAAGTCAATGCCAACCCCAATATGCCATGAATGCTAACCTACCGGCATCAACAGTAGTATCTAAATAATAATCTTAATGCAAATGGGTACATTGTATTGTAGATGGTACATGAACATCCAGGCCCAGTGTCAGTTCAATGGGACAAAATGTGATATCTCCATCCGTAATTTCTCAGGCCTCACACTGTAAGTAACTACAAGTCTACACTGCCCTTGGCCGACTCCTACCTCAGATGCTTTTCCAGCTGATCCACAAGGTTGTGCAGCTTGATTATATCTCCAGTATGCCTGAAATCCAAGAGCAATTGGTACTCTCGAGGTAAAAATCATAACATGGAGGGCTGACTGTCTCTCACTTCATTAACCTTCTTAGACCAGCGGCCCCATGAAGCTTATTCTAACTTTTAGGTGAAGACCAATGACTAAGAATCCAATCATTCATACATTTAGATTGATTATACAACTTACTCTTTCTTTTTCTGAGGAAGACACTCCAGAATAGCGATGGACAATGACAACTGATCAGCCCTGAAAGAGAACAAGGAACTGTGTAATAGCTTGAATGATAAAGCTGATGACTCTGCAGTGAAAACTCTCTGTTAATAGAGCAAAAGGTGACAGTTCACACATACCTTTCACAAGCGTATAGACACTCCAGGGCTATAGACATCAGTTCATACTCATTCTTGATAACAGGTTTTCTCATCTGAAATACAGAGTACATTTGTATTCATACATGATTCACTACAGTTGAACCTCTCTATTAAAGATGACTTTGGGACTATCGAACGCTGTCAATCAAGAGAGGTGACTTGATTGACTGAATGGAAATGGCTAACTCATGACTAAACTCTCATGTCCTGGACAGAGAGGTGTCCCCAGTGCACAGATAAACACATAAGAGTCCACACTATGAATATAGTAATGGGGAAAGTGTACACTCTTACTCACATGAGATCTTGAGTTGTCGAACACCTTGGAACAAAGAGAAAGATCCTTCACAGCCAAATCAACAAGGTAGTTCCTCATGAGCTCTGAACCACTGCCAGGGTTGATGTGGTCACAGCGCTCTAGGTATGGCACGAGCCAGCGATGGAGGTTCTTCTCAAACATCTCATCTGGTGACTGAAAGAGAAAAGACAACCAGTGACTAATCACATAAAACTTTTACCGTCTCTGCACCTAAGAGTCGAATCAAACAATCATGCATGTCACAGAATACTTTGAGAGACCAGGAATACTACAATTCAGTCAGAAACGTTGTACAGTACAGATACAGAGTGACTCACCTTAGACATAAGAAGACTCAATTTCTCGCTACTGGAGAGCTTTTGAAAATTGTTCAATGTCCATTTGTCCTCAGCACGACCTTCATAAACCAATGTTTCCAAGGTAACAAGGTCATCATGGAGAGACTCAAGACCCTGAAAGATTCAAATTGCCGATGGTAACACATCCCACAGCCATGGAACAGTATCAGAGTCATGCCAAACAAGTCAATTTCTTGCCAGTCTTTCAATGATACTTCTTCCAACCATGAAATTAAGTAGAACCTACCTCAACTCCTCTTTCCATTCCTAACTTGACAAGCTCCAGAGAATAGTCAACCAACCTGGAGAGTCTCTCAATTTCACAGGCCCTGTGTATATACCACTCACTCAACAGGCTTTTTGAAATGGTGGGTGCCCTGTAAATGGAGTAACAACCTCTTTGAGTACAATAAGGTGATTTTCTGGATCATGTGGACTGCAATCATTGACTAATCTTCTCACTCTCAAAATGTCACAGTAGAAAACTTTACTGTGTCACCTCTGTGAAAGAGACCAAAGATTTTTTATGATACTCAACTCTGCTGGGGGCAAAACAAAAACCCCAACAGAAATCATCACAAGGGTACTCACTTAAATATGAGGTACTCTGGGTTATCTTCATACAGAGTAGCACCAAGATCGATGGGAGTGGGCTCAATCGCGGTCCTGCAGATGTCATTCTCACACCAATCTTTCTCTCGCCATGATTCAGATTGCCATGGTAAAACTTCAGGGTCATCAATTCGTACACTGAAACATGCAAAAACAAGCCACTTGTTTTGTTAAAGCCTGTTACCACATGCATTCACTTCATCACTTTCAAAATCCAATGTTTTCCTTCACAGTCTAGAATGAACCCATCCTTTCTGTCAGATATTTAGACAGTCTGATACACTTAACCGGATGCAGCCACAAAAGAAACAGGAACAGGAACAGACTGAGATGTACAAAGTTTCATTATTTCACTCAACTCACCCTGCTTCTGGCAAAAGATCTCTATATTCGGCTGGAGACATAGTCTCTGGGAAGTTAGAGATGATTGCTAGTCTAGAAGGTAAGGACAAAATTTATCATAAATGAGCCAGAGTTTGTCAGCAGTAAAAGTCTTTCAAGGGGAATAGTAGTAAGTTTGCCCTAATGTAGGTAGAAATAATTCTAAACCATTCCACGAACACAGTCAGATCTCTGAAGCCCATAATACTTGCCTGTGTGGGATAAGGTCATCTGCGTGGTAGGTCAGGAGATGGTCAACTGCACGGTAGTCGCCAGCCTGGAAAATTGGGAAACTTGCCAGAAAAGAACAAACATCCTACAAATATGAGGCCACGATAGCCCCAATGGCTTGATCTGATTGATCTTCAGGTTAGGTTTTCTGAACTTACTTCTTCTGTTCATCCCACTTTAGCTGTACTTTTATTACTCAAGTAATATCTCGTAAAGTCAAAATCTGTCACCTACCCTTGCAAAATCCAAGGCGGCTTCTACAATATTTTGAGCTCGAAATTTTTCATAGAATTTGTGGTCAAAGTGTTCTTCAGCAATATGAGCACCACCAAGCACCATCTGAAAAGGAAACACAATTACAGATTTAATCACTACATGTATAAAAAACCTTCCGGTGAGGAAATAAATCAGACTTCATGAAAAGATTTTAGTGTAATGAGGCTTACCTCATATGTAGCCAACCTATCAAGGTACTGGAGTAGTTTTGTGCGAGCACGACAGAGCTCTCTCTGCTCAAGGCTAAGCCTGCAGAAAGAATGGTAGGAATGTTATACATCCTAAATCTAGGCCTTAATGAGAACAGCAATTTAAGTCACCACACATCCCACATGCCAATTCTCATCATCATGCTGTTTGTCATGTAACTCTTGAATATCTTTCAAGAACTTCATCCATACATGCACACCGCATCTCTTCATGACATATACATGTAATTACTTACACTGAAAAGTTGACCCTTTTTTCCAGTTCTGCCCTCCGCTGCCGTTCTGCCTCCTTGACCCTCTCTTCGTGCGCTTCAAGGTCAAAGCCATCAAACTCTTCCTCCAGTGACAGGTAGTCTTCGTTATCACATAGAATAAACCTGGAAAAATAGCAGCATACCTATAAGCAAAAATTCATGAATTTTTGCTATAAGGCGATTGCAGACGCCATTTTTCTTACAAGCTGAATTGAACTGTCGTTTGATGGACAATGTCTGTTTCGATTGACTGATGATCTTATCTTACCTGCCACCATCCTCTCCTTTCCCGATTGCTATCAATGCCTCCAGATCAGTGCCACGTAGTCCATACTGCAGCAACTCTCTCATGGCCTCTATGCTCTCAGGAACTCTCTCAAGGCACTCATGAAGCACCCATGATCTCTTGCTTATTTTACTCTGAAAGGAGTACAACCAAGACAGGCATTAGCCCCACTCGTTTTGTGACACACTGGCACTTCATCTAGACTTTGTCATTGAGATATACATAAAAACTTACAAGATAATCCTGAATAGATGCCACTGACACTGGTGTATTCCTCCATTGTCTCTGGTATACCAGATCACAGTCTAAGCCATAGGCTTGAGCGAGGGCCAATGCTTCACCATATTCCTCATTGTCAAGCTGAAACAAAGAAAAATGCAAGTCAGTCTTCTCCCAAAACATAAGCAAAAGCTGTGTGACTTGGTGTGGAAGAACTAGACATGCCAGAGTGCCTTATGTCTGTCTCTACATGATGGGCTCAACTTCACAATCCAGCGGGAGTTTTATACCCTGAGTGAAGAAATCAAGGAAGTCTATACGGTCTATAAGAGCAGTTTTGCATCCTTACCCTTTTGGCATACAACTCCTCTGGTGTGGTTGACTTGAGGCAGATCAAGCGATATGTCCTGTGCACTACCCTGCATATGACAAAGGTGAGAATAATGATGTAAGAAAACGAAGGATTTAATGAAAATGACCGATTTAGTGGTAGTAAATTTCGAATCTTAGGAGTCTTACTTGGGTCTCTTCCTGGGAGGCCTAAACCTCTCACTGTCTGTCACATAATAGAGAGCATGTTTCATGTAATATGTTGTCCGTTGAAAATAGGATGAATCTCCATCGTCATCATCATCACTTTCGTCTTCATCATCATCACTCACTACCAGATGGCGCTTCAGGCTCGAGTACTTGCACTCGCACTGAAAACCAGACCGATTGATAAATATCTGCTCCAACACCAAGTGACATGGAATGGTCCTGATGGTTCACGTTGAAATTAGCATGTTCTCACTGACATTAAAGTGTAGGCAACCATTACATTGCATTCAATTATCCCTGACCAATTGACAACATCAAATTCCCTTATTTGAATCTTGATTAAATCACTGTATGGAGCACCAACTTGAAAGAAACATCTACAAAGCCACATTAGAGGAATATCACTTCGAAACACTTCTTTATTTTCGCCTCATTATGAATGCCCATTACCTCAAGACCAAGGAATCCACCATCATGAGCTGTTGACACGAGGGGTGAAGGTTCAAACCACTCTGGTGACTTCCCAAGAAGATTCTTCAAACTATTGATAGAGGAAACTGTCACTGAACCAGTACACCTTGCAATGATCAATGCCTGAAATAACAATGGAAATGTGTTGGCTTTTTGAGAAGATGGCTTAATTTCTTCCCGAGTATTGCAAGAACAAAGCAATATTGTACTTACCAAGTCTGACCACCAATTCACATCAATGATACTTGGAGATGCACTGTATTCTGAAAACAAAACAAGTGATACTTGTAGACTTAATGCTGATGAGTAGTCATCAAATCCCTTTTCCCATTCAAACAGTGCTATTGGCAAAACGTACATCTGACAGTCTGTAGAGGTCATTTTCATGACACCATACAAGTCTCCTGCACCCGACCAAGCAAAATGCTTACCTCTAGTTAGTTTCCGTCTTGGGTTCTCAATGATGGCAGGATTGATTTCATCCAAACCAGGCTGAAGAGACAAGAACAAGTGGTGAAATAAGTCACAGCAGAAAAATTCCCATTGAGAGCACAACATATTGAGAAAACATGCTACAGGATACAACTAGCCTAAGGAAGCTGCTCCATGATCCAGAGTTACATCATGGTTAAGAGTAAATCTGGCACCATAGACACTTCTGCTCTGCTAAGACGCATGGATACTGCAGTCAATTCCATGAACGTAGAGCTCGGGAAGGGAAAACAGCCAATACGTTACCTGTAACTCCTCTGCCCATGCTTGCCTCAGTCTCAGTGACGGCAGTTCCCACAGCGACAATTTGCCAGAATGATGGATCGATACCAGCAGGTCATTGTTGGGAGAAATACACAACTTGAAGATTCCATCCTGGAAAATAGTAGATCCTATTAGTTGAGGTTGTCAACAAAGACTTTAAGCAAAGGATTCAGGTATGGTTACCCATAGTCTAGGG
The DNA here is from genome assembly GCA_002633025.1 of Notospermus geniculatus. NCBI lineage: Eukaryota > Metazoa > Nemertea > Pilidiophora > Heteronemertea > Lineidae > Notospermus > Notospermus geniculatus. The sequence continues at coordinate 45,421 of NMRB01002632.1, read as the reverse complement.
CACTCAGAAGTGTGGGACCATTTGGCAAAGTGTCCCAAATCCTGTGCAAATTACCTCCATTTTTCATTTAAGAACTAGCACACCACAGAACTAATATTTACCGGCTTGTTCCTTGACCAGCGAGGTTTCATGGCTGCAAGTTTGGCTATGAAGCTTCGACTTCTCTGCATCTGAAGTAACAGATATATGCAATATTACTGAACTGAGGCATGTGCATTTCATGCAAGCTGTAATTCTTAATACATGTGTGTGTGTGTGTGTGGCGACATCAATCATCTTGCGCCAAATTTGCATGAAAGCAAGGGAAACTCTTGGAGACTGCACAGATTTCCTGTGGGACTTTTCTTCTGCCTTTTTAAACTACTTACTGCAGCTTTGTCCTCTTCGTAATCAGTCACCATTTTGTAGTATGGAGGAAGAGACATGGATCTCCAGGCCGTGATGCCTTGCACGGTAGCTGCTGAAATGCCACTTTCCACTGTTGCCTTTCCAGTACCTCCCACCAGTATCAGATTATGCTTCTGATCATATGCAACACAGCTGAGACCATTTGCATACTGAGAAGTGAAGTAGAAAGTATGCTCCTTCTTGTAGCCACTGTCTCGACTGGAAAAATATCAGAAGAAGGTTTCAAAAAGAAGGGCATAGAGGTTGAGCAGATTTTTTGCTTCACTGATCAGTGTTTTTTTAAAGATATTACTCAGAATACTTTCAACAGTCTTCACAAGTGCATGCAAGGGGACATACAGTATACCAGTACACGTACCTGATCAGATAGCTGCAAAGAGCACCCTGATAGTTGACCACAAGAAGCTGGCATGTCCTGGAAATATAACAGAAATATGGCACTGTATCACTCACATTCTCACCATTTCCAGCTGCCCAAGTATAATGCAATTCGAGAAGAACTTCTTCTAGACGGAGGACCTATTCCAGGCTCTATAATCGCCATGTAATATGCCAGAATACTCGCCATGTAATATGCCAGAATACTCGCCATGTGATATACCAGAATAGGCCGAGCCCATATTCATGAATCATCCCTTAATTCTGGAAGACCATACTTCAAAAGTGTAGTGAAAGGTTCATACTTACCAGGGCTCACTTTCTGTTGGTTCGTAATTGGTGAAGACAAGTCCAGCCACAGCTCTGCTGAGATCAAGAGGGTGATTTGGGTTGTTGGATGTCGCCTGTGTATGTAGAGAAATGAAAGGTAATTCTTCATTACTGCTGTTTACTCATTACTGCTGTTTACGGTGTAAATGTACTCGCTCTATATGATAACGTACAGTAGTCAGCACTTTACTGCCCGACATGGTACACATATCAAGACAAAGAGGTATAGATGTACTCATCGAAATAACCAAGTGCCTCTTCACAGTGCCAATGAAAAATATGAAACAGACTTCTCTCAACAATACATAGTATATATCCTTATTTTACATTTGCTTACACTTGGAATTGTACATAGCTTTGTTCCCACCAGGTCAAAGACATCAACATTCCCATAGCTATCTGAACATGCCAACATTGTGCTGTCCAAACTCCAGACAATTTTCTTCCACTGTGGGTGGGTGTCATGTGAAACCACACAACGACCATGAACAGTGCTGAATTCATCTCTAGATGATCTGAAGAAAAGAGGAATAAAAACAAGTAAAGAATACTTCAGGGTCTGACTTTCAAATGACACAGTGACAAAGTATCGGGCCAATATAAATGAAAGAAGTTTTACCTTATCTCAATTGTCTGGTCCTGAAGTATGGCCACATCTTTACCATCACTGAAATTTTGAGACAGAATTTCAATGACTGTTCAATTGCTGGCATTAACCAATGATGAACTTAGAACTACTTTTCAGCCACCACAGGGGCAACTTGGGAGTAATACTTGATGTAATCATCATTGGGCCTACAGCAGCACACTTACTTCCCAACTGCTATCTGCCAATGAAGTTGACTGGATATAAGTCGCACAAGATCAGATGGCAATGCACATGGACTTGCAGTCCTAAGGGGGAAGCCAATGTTGCGAAGGAAAGACCACAAGACATCTGAAACAAGATGAAAATTCATAAAACAAATAAAGGATCTTTAACAACTGGTGTTTGAGTATGACGTATGCACCCACCAGTTTCAACTATACTGTACTGGTAGGTAAGAGAGAGATCAGTGCAATTCTGAGGAATAAGACAACATCTGTCAAGGCCTAGGCCTATCCCAGAACATCTTCACTTTTTATCGGTGAGAAAGTAAGAAAACCCCAGGCCCAGGCCACTCAGGTTAGACTAGACAGACTGAAACTTTGTTATTTCTTACACTGAGATGATGACTGAACTCTTCCAACTAAAGACACCTGAGACTTCTCCTTTGCTTTCTCAGTGCGATTCTGAAAGTTTAAACATAAAACCATGAATAACAATAGACACCTTTCGAAAGTTCAACATACCATTTCGGTGCCGAGGGTGAGAGGGCGCCAGTAAAAATTTATTAAAAACAAATGGGAAAACGAAAGTGTTGCCAGAAATTGCAGGCATAGCTACCGTAACTGCCCAAAACACTTGATATTGAAATCTGGCAGACATCTGATCTGGCACAGGCCACTGAAACCAAGTCAAAGGGGTTGTGAGTGGTTGGGGTTACTGACAACACACACCCAGCGTTACACACGCCGAGGCCGCGATCGGCGTGTGTAACGCTGGGTGTGTGTTGTCAGTAACCCCAACCACTCACAACCCCTTTGACTTGGTTTCAGTGGCCTGTGCCTTGGCTATGGATGCATGGATGATGCATTGCATGGATGCAGGCCGCGCGATCGCAGTGTGGAAGCGAGCAGAAAAAAGATTTTGGGGCTAGGAAGACACCACTTTACATGACTTTAACTCCCTGAAATCATACAAATCAATCTACTGACCAAGTTGTCTGACTCCTGGTGCCATTCAGCGGGGACAGAGAGGTCGTAAAGAATGTTTTCTTCGTGCAAACTTCCACGTCGGATCTCGGTGTCCGCCATATTGGCCGTGCTGTCATTTTAACCCTCCAAACGCTTAAAAAAATTCCCCATCTTGGAAAATATACGCAAAAATCTGAAAAAAATTGTATGAATTTGTAATGTTGAAAGTTTTCTTTGTGAAAATTATGGTTAGTTTGGTTAAACTGGATTGTTCCTAAAAACCCAAAGGGAAATATCTTGAGAAGTTTAGAGAGTTAAAAAAGGGAATTCCTCTGTCAGGTTTGTGGGGATTCCCCAATCTGATGATAGCTTGGATCCCTGTCAAACCCGTCAGATTTCATGATTTATCATGGATAAGCGTGAAAAGAAGCATGTTTTGATTGGTTGCACTGGAAGCGTGGCGTCAATAAAGATTCCTCAACTAATATTAGCTCTCAGAAAGATAGAAGACGAAGATGTAAGGCAACTCAACTCATTTTATTGAAACTAGCCTACCGGCTCATCATCATGATCATGATCAAATGATGATCATTGTGCAGCTGTTGTGATGATGATGGGGACATGTGGTGGGCATGCTCCATGCATGCTATCAGCAATGATGCATGAGCTAGGCCTAGGCCTAAGCCCTACCTAACCTAGGCCCCCCTAGGGCTTGGCACCACTATAGGCTAGCATGGCTACCGCTACCGGTAGGGCTGCTAGTGTAGGCCTAGGCTAGGTAGGTTTAGGCCTAGATTAGAAAATAGAAGGCAGGCACGAGGCCAAGCCAGTTTGGCCTTAACCATGTCGACTAAATAAAACTATTAATCCAATGCTGCTGTGACAAAACTCAAGAAAGAGTGGGGCATTGAAATATCTTGTTCAGAAGGCCTGGGTGTCTATCTCTCTGAAATGTCTCATTAGTCATTGTCTGGTTTCAGGTAGAAATACAGCTGCTTCCAACACACCACTCAAAACATTTCTTTAAAGTTGAGGATCTTCCAATCACAGTATGGGATGATGCTGATGAATGGAGAGTGAGTCTTCCCTGGTTAGGATTTTGTGCCATCCTTTAATCCTGTATAACTTGTGCCAGGAAACCTGTTCAGTTGATCCCGTCTCTCTTATTGAATTGTTGTGACACAAGCACAGGTACCGGTACATGATAAAACATGTTCTGCTTTTCAGAGTTGGCATAATATCAAGGATCCTGTCATTCATATTGAGCTGAGAAAATGGGCAGATGTCATGGTCATAGCTCCACTTGATGCTAACACTCTGGCTAAAATTTCGCATGGCATCTGTGATAATCTTCTGGTGAGTACTTGTGCAATACTCATATCTCTTGATCTTACATGTAAAATGAAACTCATGGTTATTGTGAACGCTTAGAGTATGTACTCTAGTATTGGACATTAAAAAAAAAAGGTCTATTTTCCTATGATTGGCTATGTCTTTCCAAAACATTTCAGACATGTGTTGTGCGGGCATGGGATGTGAAGAAACCATTATATTTTGCACCAGCCATGAATGTTCACATGTGGGAACATCCATTAACAACAGAACAAGTGGACAAACTAAAAAGTTTTGGATACAGAGAGATCCCTTGCATCAAAAAGCTTTTAGCTTGTGGAGACCGAGGTGAGCTCGTAGGGATTTTTTGGTAGGAAGGACACATGTTCTTCCTGAAGACTTTGTATGGTGTGTAGAGTTCATTGTCCTACTGTAACCACAACTTGGCAAAAACAAGATTATTAACCATGGGTACCAATGCCTGTACAATACAACTCGTAGCCACTTCATCACTTTCTGTCCCCAGTTTATCACAAGGTATATTTTCTTTTCAGGGATGGGTGCGATGGCTGAAGTGTCCACAATTGTTGATTGTGTTAAAGAGGCTTTAGCGGAAGTAAAAGGACAGCAAGACGGATCATCCTGAGAGGAGTCATCTGACAAGTGGAGTGTTGTACAGCTTCATTAACATATTGGTGCTCATAGACTCTTAGACATTCTTTCATTACTGAATACTTGTAGAACTTGTAGGTTCCAGTTGTGAAGTACACCCCTGCTGCAAAAAGACATGTATTCATCGATGGGCTTCCATTAGAAAACAATCCACGGGAAAGACCACAGTTGAAGTTGATGTCAGAAGATACTGGAGAATGCGCAAAAGACAAAAATATGAAACGTGGAAATCCCGAGTTGTATCAATAACCTCTAGTGCATGTTCTCTTTAAAGATGGCCATTGCAAGCAATGCATTTATTCAAACTCTAAACAGGTCAGAATCTTTACTAGTCATATAATGCTGCTTTCTGCAATATGCATGATCTGAGATTTTTGTTGCTGTATTGTAGTTATTTACATGGAGAATTGTTTTCAAGTCAACTGGTAACATGACTACATTGTACAATTGAATATCTTCCTCAGGGTACATGTATATTTTGAATAAATCATGAAGTTTTAAAATGATGACAGGTTATTACATGTGCTTCACTTGTGAAGAATGTTGCACTGGAACGGAAATGCGTATTTGGAATCCAAACCTGAGTGAATGTAATATTTGTGAACGAGGATCAAGTGTTGAAGCAAAACAAGGCAACCTTCGTATCAAGAATGAACAATTTATTAACACCTGCTGCTGAACATTAACAGAGGTAACCAACATTTATGACAGGAAACACCTTCAACACAAGTTATTTGTTACGACTCTCGAAGACTACATGTACATGTAGAAGACAACATATGCACCTCCAAGCAGTACATTACTGGATTCCAACATCATGAAGTTGCAGCAGTCCACAAATGAGCATGGTACCCACAACAAAGTCACGGCCGTTGACATTTACTGACCACCACAACGGCCAATTTTCTTCCTCAAATTTTGTAAAATTGCATTAGCTTTTTATTCAAAATGAGATTTTTTTCCCTATAAAATTGCCATTGATTAAATCATTGGTCGGGGCGGTGACATGATTTCTGTGGGACCCTTGGCGGTCATGTTTCCCTCAGCTTCACTTCGGGCAACATGACACACCTTGGGTTGCACATAATGTATTGTCACCCTCCCTCACAGGCACCAACTCAACTGTATAGTCTCAGAACTCAAGAAGTTTTCCCACCTATTCATAAGTTTTAGAGCTAAAAGGTTTTAACTTTGATGAGAAAGATGGATAAAAATACTCAAACTTGTTATTCATTATGCAATGGCACTAAAATATGATCATAAAG
>NMRB01002632.1:0-27492 GCA_002633025.1 Notospermus geniculatus | reverse complement strand
GAAATACTAATTCCCCATTTTAGATTTACCTTCCTAACACCCCTACGCTAGCGGGACGATGGCAATTAAACGGACGGGGTTGAAATCAAGCGATCCCCGTAGAGTTATAAATACAGGGGACAGATACTATCGTTTTAGTCGACTACGAGGGGCTACAGAGTGATCTTAAGGATCATGGCGTCTTTAAGTGCAGTTCCAAAACTGTCCCCTAAATGACAACAATATTCTTGTTCCATTTACGGGGCAGTTTCTCAACCTCACTGTACTATTCTAGTAAAATTGCAGAAAGAGGAAAGAATAGGTAAGCATCTTAAAGCACAGATTAGATGTAGTTGTTGGCAGAGCTCAATAAAGCAGTTTGACAGGCAAAAGAGAAATTTAAAAAAAGACAACCATGTGTTTAAATGTCAAACTATGCATTAACATATCATTTTTACGTGACTTCAAATTCTTGTGTCGCAGCCTCAATCAACAATCCTTAAAAGTACTTAGTTATCTCAGACTCCGTTCATGGAAGACACTAGGCCTACCGAGGTTTCGCAAATCTGACGAAACACGAAGTACGAAATACGAACTTCAACTTCATTTCCAGGACCTAGTGTATTTCTGGAGATGGTTGGTACCACAAATGTCCCTGCTGCCAGTGCGTCTTCTAGCATATCATGCAAGACCGAGAGAGTTATGGTGCATCTTGAATTTTTAAATTTCCACTTCGTATCTACGAAGTGCAAACGAAACATAAAATTCAAAGTTTAATACACATCGTAACTCTATCGGTCTAGCGTCATAGGCTGAAGGACGCTCTTGCAGCAGGCGGTATTTGTGGTACCAACCATCTCCTGAAATGCATTACCTCATGGTAGTGAAGTCCAATTTCGTATTTCGTACTTCGTGTTTCGTCAGTTTTGCGAGACCTCACTAATATCTCGTGGTGGTACACGACGTTGATTTACCAAATACATGTATGTCTTCTACTTACGTATGAACAACTGGCTAAACCAATCACGAAGTAGAGTAAAAAGAGACCCGCTACGAAGAGTTCTCTCTTCTTCTTCAGGATTGGGAACTCGTCACTGAGAGCTGTGATGATCGCCTCGGAACCTCCGAACTGGAAAAGGAAAGAAAGCAGGTCACCAAGTTTAATCTACATCGACACAAATCTATTTCAATTGTCGATCTTCTCTCAGTATCGAAAAATTTCTTTTTGAACATCGTTCATGTATGATTAAGACTTACCGAACTGTCCAATCCTAGTGTTAAAAGCATCATGAAGAATATCAGAGCCCAGAAGGTGGAGCCAGGAAGGGTCGCGATAGCCTCGGGATACACGACAAAAACAAGTCCAGGGCCTATAAAGATAGCATACGTTATCACTGTAGAGAGTACATATACTTGGACAATGATTGCCGGCAAAAATATCTGATCATCGTTGGTTCTTAGGTGAAGTAAGAGATCCTTGAAGTAGCAAGCCCAAGCATCGGCAAGTGCCGACGCTTTATCGTCAAAACCACGGATTTCAGACGGTTAGGTGTGTACATCTACATGTAAAATGTATCAATTTACAATACACACCTTGCGTAGCAACATCCTTGATTTCTTTGCCCGACTTCTCCGCCATGTAACCAAGGACAGAGAAGATCACGAAACCGGACAGGAAGCTAGTGGCGCAGTTGATCGTACTTGTCGCCAGGGCATCTCTGAAACAGGATGAGCAAGTGGTAACTGCACCACAAAAGGTCACCAAAGCAGAGATTCTTCTTGAAAACCCTCTACCAAGGAATGGTATCGGAGAAACTTATGCCAAAGTAAGACCTGGTATAACATTCCCACTTGAGTTCACAGAAAGAGTCTTCCTTTGTATCTTTTCCCCAACACTGCACACATACATTACATGTACATGTACATGCACACCAAGAACAACGGCCGACACAAGAAGGATGTTTTCTTCGGCTATAGGCTATTACACATTACAACCGAAGGAAAATCAAGTGGTGCGAATTACATTTTTTTATTGATTCGTGAAATCCCCAAGCATTAACGCAGGAAATTTAGTCCTAACATGATTTTTCCATCAAATGAGAACGAGTATCAATAATAATGCAGGGACATGAATATTATATCGTCGTGATGAATGAATATCCCGATGCCATTTTAATGGGGTCAGCTCCGACTAACGTCAAGGTCCGTTCAAAGTGTCAAGTGTTCTGCCGTCTGTCTTTCGTTTTTTACCATTCCACTGAACCAAGTTATGGCGATTTCGACAAGATTGCTAAAGATGCAAATGAAACACAACGTCGAAAAATTGTATGACACTGATTATCGGAGCTTACTTGTAGACATTGTTGTGGAACTTATTATAGCTGGCGAAGGCTAGCAGCACTCCAAAACCAGGCCCTAAGGAGAAGAACACTTGCGTGGCCGCGTCTACCCACACCTGGAAGAAAAAAAGACAATTTTGTTGGACTATCAGTGAAGTCAACAACAGCAAGTCTGATGTGACTGCTATCGGCAAATTCTTAATGACTAATGTCACTCTTCACACATATGAAGATGGACTGAAATCAAAATCCACTCAGTCATTTTGCGATAGATTAAATTCCATTAGCCGAGTATTGAGGACTCGAGTGGTTAGCCAATGCATCATCAACAAGAGGTTGATATAAAAAATGTTTAAGTTATACGAGCTGTTGATCAATAAGTCGCCGTTCTTAAACCTACATGAGTGCGATGACTTCCAAACCGAAAGGAAATGTGACTCTCCGGGGGGTCTTTTGGTAGCGGCAACGCACCATGTACGGTTCGTTACCACCGCTAAGCCTCACCAAATACCGCTACACACAAGAATGGAACCGTGGTTAAACATAGCTTCGGGTTTTGTTGACGGTAATTATGGCCTGTTGTAAGTATTATGGTATGCTAGTGCGGTTGACATGGTATGCTATGGTATGAATACAAGCCAAAGGGACAATGTTCGTCTATTTCCTCTGGCGCAGGATCAGACAAACCACAAAAGCAGGAAGTGATTGAGAAACCTGCTTGGAGGGAGACGTTTGAGTGGTCAGATTATTGGTTCTGCAATGGCGTCATTGGCAGCCATGTTGAAGTACAGGTCACAACCTTTTTATAACTCAGTAAATGGACACGTAACGATTTGATGTAATTTCACTGTAGCGATCATCTGTCGTGTTATCTACCAATGGCTCAAGAGGTGTATACACGTATGAGTGTATTCTTTCAACGTTCTATTGTTCTCGACTTAGACAGGGTGTCGTCTGAAGTCTACCCAAAAGGCTTGTTGTAACAAACCTTGTCCCTTGTTTGATATCGCATAAGCTATGGAACAAAATGTCTCACAATACCCCCTCCCCTGAGGCTTATCTAATAAAGATGACAGAAGACAGAGAATATTTCGCGACCCGGCGAATTCCTGATAGCCGCCGAAACGACAGCATGTGTCCACCGTCGACCTCACTAATTAGGCAATGTTCAGCGACGTGGCGAAACTTTCCGGAAGTCAGTACAGTAGCAAGGGGAGTGTCACTTCCGGTGATGGCCAGTAAATGGGACGATGCGTGAAAAATCAATATTTAAGACAGTACTTCGTGGACGTCCAGTTCCAACCTGATTCTCGTGATTCTAGGTGCATAGATTGCAGCGCTGTTTGCCAAACTAAAGTACGTGGTAGTAACTTTCATCAGACAATACTTTTGATCCATCATCTAAACTACGGTACTGCAATCCTTGCTTCAAAACGTAATACATTATTTATTATTTATTTATCTCTTCCGTTTTTTCCTCTTCCCTGATATCCAATGGATATCTTAAGCAAGATAAAGAGACATTGCAAGTTCGTACTTACCTTCGCCTGAATCAGTCTGGAAAAGTCTGGTGTTAGGTAATACTTGATACCCATGGCCGCCCCGGGCAAGGTTACCCCTCGCACCAGCAGGATTAATAGGACAACATAGGGGAACAAGGCAGTGAACCATACAACCTAAACAGGAGATGGTAAACCATAACCAAGAAATCACAACGACGCTAGCAACGACATAAGTTTGACAATAGTCATACTCACCAAGGAGGGTGATATTTGCAAATGAAGAATTCGAAGTTGCCCGGCTAGTTCAGTATCGTATTTCTCCAAACTTGGCTCTCAATGATATTGACTTTATTAATGAGTGTTTACTTGTTCTCACCTTGCCTGATGTGGAGATGCCCTTCCATAAGGTGAAGTAGCAGATTAGGTAGACGGCTAGAAGACACAGCACTAGCTGCCATTTTATACTCCCCAAGTGTTCTATACCTTGGGCGCGGTGAAGTTCAAGCATACCTCGCCTGGAATGGATAGACAGTCTCAAAATCACGACGAAATGGGTATCAACTGGTATCGGTATTGATAGCCATCAAGGCCACAAAAAATCTTTCAACAAATTCACAAAAAATCTTTAAAAACTGGCAAACTATAGATACCGGTACAAACTGTTGTTATTCGGATGCCAAAATAAGTGTCCTCAAGAACTGGTAACGGTATACATTTATTGGTCGATTAAGGTGGAAGCCACATTAGGCTACGTTACGTTTTGTGGAAAATGTACGCAAAACCTACTCGTAATATTCCAGTGCCGGCGAAATTTTCGGTTTTTCTGTTGCATTATCCATAGATGCATTTAATGTACTGACTACAGCGTTAGAGACTGTGCTCATTATAGTCTGTTTGTTTATGAGTGTATAGTTTGTTGATGAACTATTATCCAGCATTATTTCTGTTTCTCCCGATAGGTGGCCATCATAACACATTGGCGTGTTCCAGGTGTTGTTGCACGAGGTCCATGGAAGATCACTTGTAAATGAACTGAAGAAAAAGTACAATGCCCACGCTATGATGACATTGTAAAAGAAGTCCGTGTAGAAGGCGATAAGGACAACTGCATATCCGATCCCTGCGAAGACAAAAGAAGAGAATGAATCCCTTACATTATGAAAAGGAATTTCCGTGATATACCACAGAAGTAGCGTTAATGAACGAAACCCCACCGCAGGTTATGCACGTGCTGTTTCAAATGGTAAGAATTGGAAAAGTCCTGCAAAACCTCAAGATTCCGTCAGAGAATGTGAATTGTTGCAGATTACTGAACAAGTGCTCTGGTTGGTTATTGTGCATTAACAAGCATTTCAATTGGCTCTCATGTATACGCTGAGCCAATGAAACTTCGCATACCTTTGAACAAAGGACATATTCTTCCCCAACACGTAATGGCACCTTTTCGGTTGAACTGACCAAGAGCTAACTCCATGTAAAACAGGGGAATTCCTCCGGCTGCCAACATTAGTACATATGGAATCAGAAAGGCACCTGAAACAAATGATTGGAAACTGATGAAAAAAAATGAACGACAAGGACAGCGATCTCCCTTGGTAGCTGGTAGGTCATTTCGAGAGAAAAAATTCAACGGTGTCAAGTTAGCGTTCATTAGTCAGCAGTCGACGAGGAACCTCATCAAAGCGCAATATTGCACTTTGTCAGAATTTCCCCCTTTGTACATCGTACTATGATTCTTTTTACAAGATCAAATTGCAAAAAAAGTGCAAGTCACGGATCATTCAGTATTTGATGCAAAATAATCTGCACCCATTGGTCTCCGGGATCTATTGACTCTCTGTACAATGATCGAATGCTTTTCAGCAATCCAGCACATGAAACCACATCCTCCTCACATCCTCAGTACATAGGATGTACTACGTTACTCAGAAACCTTTTGTCACAGGTCTAGGAAGCAGCTTTTATCGGGCTCTAGGTTACCAAGTACGAACACAGTCCTTAATGGCTCCTTACGAGATTAATTTTGCACCAACTAGTTTCTGGCTGGCTCGATTATGATTGGATTGTTTCTCTGCTCCGAATACGCAGTGCATGAACATTTATAACATTAGGTGTAGCACAAGGAACTTTTCTGAAGTGTTCTCCTTGTGTGTCACATAAGAAACACAGCTTGAAGATCCAAACATGCCCAAAATTTAGTTTATGCCATGGTGGTAAGTGGATCAAAATGGACTCGTTTGAAGGCAAGGCAACCGTTGGTGATACACTCATTCTGTGTGCATTCAGATCGAATATTTGGATTCCCTCAGCCATGTTTGCCGTAAGCACGGTCGAATGGTGGGATCCTGAGATCTCGTGCGAGGTCACGCGCGCCCCATTCACCAATCACAGCATGTCCCGTGATCATGGCAGAAAGAAATTACCGCCACAATTACAACAAGTAATGAAAAACAAGCTTCGATTGATTGGTTGCTAAATGTAAAAATCGTGTCGTTCTATGTTCCTATTGACGCCCGACCGATTCATTTTATGACAACTTATGAAAACATTCCTTCACTCGGCTACTGAAGCGAGTTGGAATAATGGTCAGGAGTTCGTCGTTCATTGCTTGGCCACGACTTGCGTTGACATCGGCAGTTCGCTGATGATGTTCACGACTGTGGTAAGGGCATACTAGATTGCCGGTGGCTAGGCTTGGCATAGCATCGACAGACCCACTGTAGGCTGCTGTCAGGTCGTGAATATGCAGATGAATCTTGCTGAGCCGATTCTTCTGCATTCTTTTGGTCTTTAAGGCTCATGACTGGTTCAGCCACAACGTAAAATGCCATGTTGGAAGTGTGTACGGTAAGACTAAAGAAGAGAATACCGTACACGGACTTCCGTTAAAGGAGCACGGTATTGGATCTCAAATGCGTTATTTGACTGCCGACGTAGAAGGAGCCACCTAGCGGCAGTAAGACGAACAACAAAAATGCATTACAAAATGTACGTAGTAAATCGGGTCATTCGCCGAAACGTAGTTAGTCCCTCGGGTTGGAGAGTGGCGCAGTGGCGCCGGCTGTCGAGAAAAAGTGGCAATACCGTGCTCCTTTAATTGATTGAATATAGGACCTACTGGTTGTTGGCCAACTCACCTCCGCCATTTTTGTAACACAGGTAAGGAAATCTCCAAACGTTGGCCAAGTCGACCGCGAACCCTATGACAGAGAGGAGGAAGTCGACTTTCTTTCCCCATGTTTCTCTCTCCACGTCGTCTATGTCTTCGTGAAGTTTCTTGACTTCTTTATTCTCGTTCACGTTGTTCTCATCGACATTGTTGGCCTTGTCGGCATCCTTGAGAGGGAATTTCTCTGAAAAGAAATGGATTGAATCTTTCGTGACCTTTGCCCACACCGCAGTCAAGGAATGGATATCATTTCTTGAAGGTGGTACATGTACCACACAGTTAACCTTTACCATAAAGACATCAAACCCATAAAGGAACCACTTGAGCACACTATGTTTCCTGTCCGATGAGTTCCAGTTTTTCACACCAGATGGCTATTATCATCCTAATTTCCATGTTAAAATAATATTTCTAATCAAATTTGGGTTGGTGGCCGTAGTTTCCAACAATCCACAAGCCCTGAGCCCAAACTTGTGAAGAACGACCAATTCATAAAGGTGCCAGGGTTGGATAAACCTGTTGGTCACATCCCTGTACATATGTACAGTAGCCTATCTAAATGTATAACAGATCACCCGAGAGACACATTGTGCGCGCGGGTACTGTCTGCTAAATGTTCTACATCACAAAAACTACTGAATGGAATCGTATGGAATTTTCACACATCACCAAGAAGACCCATAGTTATCGTTTAAAACAATTAGAAGAAGTTTCATTGAAAATTTCTTTGGGTATCACGTTTTTCTCAGAATGTCGCAAACCATAAGTGAAACCTTTAGGGGTTTGATGTCTTTATGCCTTTACTTTGTAACTTTGTGTTGTAAGGCCTATACAGCAAGTCAAGTCTATTGCCTACACTTGGTGGCCGCTATTACGTGAATTGAAACTTCTCATATTGAATCAATTTCGAGTCTTCTACTGTATAACACGAACTTTCAAAATAGCCTTTATTTGGGATCGATGTATGCTTTTGGAAATCGATGTCGCCATTCCCACAGGGAAATACGACCCAGCAGGCGACTGAGGTAGGACGGCTATTTTCGTAAAATGTAGCGACGATTGATCTGGAGGCTGCAGGTGGTGAAAATCAAGGCGTGCCTTCTTACACCTTCATTACCTATCTATATGCTTATCAGCTCATGGGTTGCCTTCGGACCGTATTTGGCTCCCTAATTTCAACTTCGATTACTATCAATGTAAAGATGTTCTTCTTCAGTTAGATGGAGATTTATTAAAATAATTAGCGCTCCAGGTTTCGAACATGTGGGTGACATCTTGATGTACTTAATACGCATACTTATTGAAATAAAAAAGAAATGTGTGCTCTGGATGACGCCTTACGAAGTGATCAACATGTATCAAGATCAAAGTAGTTCTTGATAGCGAAGTACTAGAGAATCGCAGCTTTTTTTCTCTCAGTGGTGAAAGTGGATTCTCTTTAGCAACGCTTTGATCGGCTGGAGGGAAATTGTTCAAGAAGTGTTATGGAATTTGTCTATATTAAAAACTTTTAAGTGTAACCCGTCAGCAGATTTTGGTGTTTANTCTGCCAGTCTACAAGGCGATCAAAGACGGCACCATGGGCTCTAACTCCATTCAAGTTTAATTAGATAAACTAAAGGGAAAGGCATTGACGACGACCGCTGCTAGATTTGAAAGTACCGGGACAGTTAAGTATGTGGCCACAGAATCCCTCGTTTGTATGACATGTGTTTCCACTGTCTACTAAAGACAGGGCAATTTCTGGTATCTTTTGATGGGTTAAACTACATCAAAGGAAGAAGATCGTGAGTTGGACTCAAGGTTGTTAACGAGTATTTCCCAAAGAACCAGATATTCAATGGTTATTGGTTAGATATCGAGCTTTGAGATTTACGAAATCACCACTTTCCCATGAAGATTGCCAATCACCATCTGCAGAAATCGAAAAAAATCTATGCGTGGTATATCCAACAGTGCATGGTGTTTTCCTTTTTGAAAAGCTCGGTTCGTTGTTGGAGGTCGTGTTGTAAAAATACTTGCTTACTATCGCCTTTTTATAACTGTGCAGATGAATTCAAGAACAGATATCTATCCAAGGCAAAGAATACGAAATCTTTAGAGGAATGGAAGACAAGCCGTGTTGTCAATATGACAAAATAATCCAAGAAGAAATTGAAGAAATGGAAATCAGCGGGTCAGAGAGCACTTTTCTTCCAAAGGAGCAAAGAAAGCAACCAAAAGGTTACAACGTAAGAAATTAATTTGAACCGCTGTCTTCGTTACTGACACCAATAATTTACATCTACCAAGGCCATCCTGAGTTGGCCATTTCACTTGCAGCCAAAACGTTCTCTCCTCTGGGCGTAAAGGTTCGTTCTCAACATAATGATCCTGTTATTTGAAATGTTGATTAGCCTTCAAACGCCGACTGACGTGTTTGAAGTAAATTCGATACCCAGCGATAGTGTGACTGACCTATGACTGTTAAAATCACCTTTGATACCGACTGCTTCTTTCAGAACGAAAGTTTTTTTTAAACAAATGTTACCGCTCTCATGATGGCTTACCACTTTTTTAACAAAAAAATTCGTTAGCATCGGTGATGATAGTAAAATACTAGTATCATATGTTCATGTTATCATATTTACAGATCTCTTCGTCCGACGTCTTAATTGATTTTTTCAATGATTAGTAACGGCATGTGGCAGTCATCTAAGTACATATACATAAATATTCATCGATAACGATAATCGAAAAATTGATATTTTGCCATTACATGTACATGTATACCATTAGAACCTTATTAACATATCACGTGATTATGTTCTCGAATGGAACCTCGTGGAAAAGTGTCAAGATTTCGGCGTAACATTAATCAGATGCTGCCAACTGCAATGGTAAGACACTGATTGTGGGTCTATCAATGAGAGACCAGTAGCTCACAATGAGACGATCGTCAAAAGCTGAGGTTGGACGACATGAGAAAGCGAGACAAGAAAAAGCGGCAGAGACTGAAAGATGAAGCAAACTAGTCGATGATTGGTTGACAATTGATGACGTCACGGCGAAGTTTCTTATCAAGAAATTAGTTGGTGCCTTACTTCATTCGCACTTCTACTGCAACCGACGTTACCTGCGAGTGCAATGACATATGCATTGCTTGAAAGGCAATGTAGGCCTAAAAACACTACACACCCATGCACAAGAAGTATCTTACAATGCAATTCGTCACTTTGAACATGAGGTAATACTCCCATTCAATCACCCCTAATTGCCTCACTGTGTGGTATTGGTAGTTTCGGTGGTCGATAGAGAACTGGTCTGATATGCCGGTGATAGCGTGAGAATTGGTGATTGAAATTAAATCGAATTTACCGATTCGTGTTCTTTGATTCGTTAAGTTTTGATTACTGTACTTTAGCCAATATTCCGAATCACATTTGTAGGCCTATATAAGTACGTATTAGAATGCAAAATGAATACTACGTCGGTCAGTGCTCGGCATGGGTTTGACATCAAAATGGTATCGCATTGGTTTGTTACAATGAATGCCTGGATCACAAATATAAAGGACTACACAGTGAATAATATTGACACTGGCCATAGATAGGGGAAGTACACTAAATTTCTATACTCGGATACATTTCCATGAAAGGTTGACTGTAACAGAAAATGCGGCAATTCCCTGAGGTCGGCCTAATAGAATTTGTGGACACGATTAGTGTATATTTGTTCGATATTCAAATCATTTGTTTCAGTATTTGGTTTCGCGCAAGTCCAGTTTACTCTTAGTCAATGGCTTTTAATGCAAATGCTGCTGTCGGTTTCAGTGTTGTTGAGCGACGAACATGATGTCCTGATTCCAGTATGTGGAGCAAATGTACAGTGGTCATCAGTAAACATGACTTGAAACGACCCTTCCTAAAAACTCGGAAATTGCGCATTAGTACGAAGGTTACATCACCGTGTATGTTCTTTACGATATCACATGCATCAACACACTAAATCATGCGTTTTTTTACATTATTTCAAACATACATGCAGTTACATGCTTTGGACCGTTACATGCTTTGGACTTTATACAAAAATAAGTAACGCAGAACTCAGTTCAACAACGTGCATATAATCACCAGTCAAAGATTAAACCCAGCTGATTTGCTGTCACGGCTGAGGCTCTCATAAAGCAAAAGCAAGTACATGTACTATGAAATTGACGACAATACGTACATGTAAGACCTGGTGACATAAGATGTCATATCACTGATCGACCTAACACAGTCCCCATCTACTAATCATCCATAACATCGTATAGGTTGTCGCATTCTCAAAGTTTTGATATAGTTTCACCAGATCTCACTGGTACATCACCTTTAACACTAGTAGTTTTGAATAAATAGTACCTACCTTCCATTTGCATATCGTTTGCCATGTGACCTGAATTCTCCTCCTCACTGGACCGTGCCATGGCCTCCTTACTCATCACCTCCTCGGACTGAAAGCAGAAAGCCATATCAAGACAGGAGAACCATGATCTGCTGATAGGCACGGAGAACCCAATGATTAGTTTCGGCATTTCTCTGAGAAGCTTATAATTAGCGGCTGAACACTGTTCCCCGTCTTTAATTCTCCAAACCAATATCATTCTCCAACAACATTTCATATTCTGATGGGTTTCTTAATTTTTTATCTTATCCGCTATCTGACTCGTTCCTAGCGTTTGGACCACCTTGAAATACGTCTAATGTCCGTTAGGAGAGAAGCATAAGAGCCAGAAACCAACGCCCGCCTACATGTACCATCAGATAAAAGCAAAGGAAAAGCTGCAGTTCAAAACATAAGTTTGGAAGATTACTCAGCTGCACGAATCAGAGTGACGGGGGTTTCAAACTAAAATAGATGTGCGCAAAAGATTAGAAAGGAAGCAAGAAAGAACCACTGGAGCAAGCTCACAAACAGAACTTTTGTGCAAAGTGAACCAGCGACACCTGTAAGCAATATCGAGATTTTGTTTTTCAGACGGAATAAGTCATTCCACATTCCGAGAAAAAAAGAGATGGGTGGACGGCTTGAAAGGTACAAAAAGCAGAAAAAGCAACATTTTTCAACCTCCCTTCCATGAAAATCTGTTGTTGGACAACATTGTTGATTTCATCATGAGGTCGAACTTAAGCCGAAAAAAGTGAGAAAGGGTCAACTTACCATGACACAAAGGAAGTGACGGAATCACTATACGAAGAGAGAAGGACTGCCAGACAAGAGCAACGACCTCAGCTACCACGGAACAACTGAGCGTTTACATCCATGAGTAGCGAAAACAAATTTCAAAACGGGAATTAAGCGCACACAAAGTTAAGGTATCCAAACACAACACTCTCTCAAGTTACGTAAATGTTTCCCTTGCAACCCCTGTCTCCCGGAGTCATGTATGTTAATCAAGCCTGTGTACATACACAAACGCTGGGGCCCATTTCCGAAATTATGCGACCATTTCCGACTTGGACTTGGACTCGGTTGAGTCAATCCGTTCTAGCTTTGGAGCCGAGTCATTAATGCTGATTGCCTCTTCAATAGAAAGCAAACATAGCTGTAATTAACTCGCGATAACCATCATAAAGACCATGAGAATGAAGCTATGGGGGTTTGCGATAGGTAGATGGTAAAAGTGGCTGGCGGACACTGCCCAGTTGGTGTCTCGGTGAATGCCGTACTCTCGTCTCAGCAGACTCTTTCATATCTGATCGTTTGTTAGGAAAAGTGCATTGCCGACAACGAGAGAGAAGCAACCAGCCCGAAGGGAAGTCGAAGAGGACTGTAGCTAATGAATATTTTTTTACTGGGAAGGCAGCAACTTGGTGAGATTACGAAAGAGAAAATAATGTCCTTCTCATGCAAGAACTCTCATTCACCGTTATTTTTTCGTGGATCGGTTGTTGGAAAAGTTACTGCTTTGTCAGCATCGCAGAAAAAGTTATTTTGCTTTAGTTTGCTGGTTATAATGTTTTGGATGTGAAACGCCGTTGATCACCGTCTGCACATAGCAAATGTACTGGTGGTGCTTTATTACATGCAACACACCGACGATGCTCATATCTGTCTTTAAACCAGTGGAATGCAGCAGTAAAATATATTGCATGGGCATACGTA
This sequence comes from Notospermus geniculatus, assembly GCA_002633025.1. Lineage (NCBI taxonomy): Eukaryota > Metazoa > Nemertea > Pilidiophora > Heteronemertea > Lineidae > Notospermus > Notospermus geniculatus. The sequence continues at coordinate 14,377 of NMRB01002632.1, read as the reverse complement.
ATTTGTCAAGGTATTAGCAATTATTTTGAGACTGATTAGCCTTTGCAGAACTACTGAAAATCATCACTGAATTGCCAAGTCGTGTAGTACACAGAATCAGTGTGTCTGCTCCCGGGCCGGTAACCACGGACCGTGTCAATTTTTCTAACTGGCGGATTACGAAACCAAGTTGGGAAAGGGATTAGTCTGGAGTGCATGTGAATATCACGAGACAACGTCAAAGTTACTTCGTCGCAACCTCATGTAAAAGGGATCTCTGTTGAAAAAATGCCTCACCCTTTTGTTCGTATAAAACGACTGAGTTTTTTGTCCCCAAGTCCATTATATTTCGGGACAGAAGTTTTACGATCGACCTGACAGTTCCTGTAATGACAAACAGCTTCCGGTCGTAGGCCCTTCCTTCAATAGCCTCTAGTGCGAGGCCAAAATTCCACATCAGATGACGTTAAAGTATTTGAATGGTATACTTGTACTAGTATAAGTAAATGCGTTACTCTGACAGTGCTGCCACCTGTAAATTACAGTGCCATACAAGGGACTTTACAGTATCAGTTCACTCCAGCACATTTATGTTAAGTATCAGAATATTAAAAGCGATATAGAGTGGTGCCTTTTTCAACTAGTCTACCTCCTGTGGCCTCTTCTGGCCACGCCATCAACCATCCCAGCAAACAGGCCGATGGGAAAATCAATCAACTAGAACGGAATCAAACGTGCGCAAGATCAACATATGTCTTACAATTCGTCACAGTAATCTTTTCATCAGAATTCACTGCCATTTCCGCCCGCCATTAGAGGGGGACGCGGTTGCTAGGAGCCAGTCGCCCACTTTTGTTCTCTGTAAATGGGAAGGTGCTGCACTGTGAAAGCGGCTTGGTTTGCAGATTGGGCGCCCGACAGCGAGTTCATTGGGAGCAAAGATCAGATCAGATGAACCAACAGTCACACCAACAGTGGGCCTATTATGAACAAATTCATGAATGGAAGGGTGAAATGTATCCTTGAGGACAAAATGGGTGAGGTCATTTTAGAAAAGCAACTACCACAAAGGTTGTATTATCTACTCTAGGCCTAGGCCTACATCGTTGATTTTTTTTTAATCAGAAGACAAAAAGCTTTGATTCTGAAGGCCCTGGACCATCATATGGAAGTAACACACGGTCCCCAACACGTGGTAATGAAACCCAAGGGAAGACCATACGTCCAATATTCCATCACCAATTATCTTGCGTTTATGTGCAGCTTTCACACCCGATCACTCCAAAGATGCTTCATCAGGCCAAATCTCTTACCATTTAGGTACCAGGCCATGAATGTGAACAGCGTTAAGTGGATACGATGAGCAGTCTATTAATTAATGATCCCTGAAACCTTATTTGTCTTAGCGAAGATGTACGGTATGGTGTATTCCCAATTTGTGTGTACGTTATGGTGATATTCGAGCGTTATCGTCCCTCAGGTCCACCCTAAAGCAACTCCTCATGCCTGATGCAATGGTAATGGAGCGGATGGTGCCTGAACAGGGTGACTGGATGGGGACCGGGAATCTTGCTGAAGAAAACTGATACCAAGATTTCCAGAGGAATAAATCATTGAGAAAACGACACAGACCGGCAGAGAAACAGAAATTAGAAATATAAGAAAGGAACGGTCATGAGGTACATGTACTTTGTCGTGTTGGGGAGTCCGTGAGCCACGAACACGTGAAATCGTACCTTTTTTTAGACTACTATACTTCCAGACACCGTGAGTATGTGTTCTGTCATTTGGTCTTGTACGGCATCACAGTAAACTTAGTCCAAGCAGTCACCTGTGGACAACATCGGTCACACAACAGCCCTGAAAGGGAAAAACAAACATTACTTAATAATGATTCGGCAAACACACATTAAAATTGGGTTCTTCATGCAATATTGAGTAAACAATGGAATAAAATTTCAATAAGTTTTATTCCAAAAAAACTCCATTAATTTTTTGACAACATATCGTAATGTTTAAAGCAATACCTGATTTGAAGTGTCAATTCTTCAATTCAATAATTCTCATGATATATTTTTTAAATGTACTTCTTATTCCCTACAACGGTGTTTGCTTTTTGTCAAACTTTTTCGGATTTCTCATTTCTCTTGTAGATTTGAGGAAGTTGGAGGCAAGAGCATCAATCTGGATGCAGAGAAAGACATAATTATACAGCGGTTCTTTACAGTACAGCGCCAAGTGTTCATTGACTTGGGTTCTAATATCCGATTCATGATGAAACCTGCAGCCGTGCTGGATTGAAAACCAAGAGTAGCTGACAGGAGGAAAAGGTATTAGCTAAGTAAACTCTCAGCCAAGAAGGAGGGGTGATTGGGTCAACACTCGAACCGTGATCGAATCTGCGTTCACAGCTTGAAATACAGTGTCTAACTTTTCAAGTGGAGGTTGGAACATGGCACAGGGCATTCATCATGTGGTTAGAATCGTGGACATTTCAGGTTATTGCTGTGTGTTGCAGCATTAACACTTTAAAGAATTATGCTAAAACTCACTTTCATGTGAGTCTTCGGCGATGTTAGAGAGTAAACAATAACGTTAACAGTGATTAAACTGTGGGGACCTTGGCAAACACGTCGTCTATATTCTTGAAACCCGTCGTTCTGCCCAAAAAGTGCTCGTTGACTGATGTTTTGAGATGTGGTGAAACGTGATGAACTTATGTGGTGAAACGTGATGAAATTTGTCAAGTACAACGAAACGGTGGGTAGAATTTCATTTTTAGAGACGTCGAAAAACGATCGAAATGACTTTGAGTTGTTAGCCTTTGCATCAATTATACGTAAGGCATATACATAGTGTGTACGTACTGCACATCAAATCATGTACATTTACATTTAGTACGTGTATCTTCTGTGTGTGCCAGTCAGATCAACTTATTCGCAAATCCATTTCCAGAGTCACAAGCAAGCATCATTTCGCCACGAATTTCCATACAGAAATGAGCTTTATGCACTTGTCAACAGAGCCATACTTTACCAGAGGGCTGTTCAACCTGATGATAACCCACCTTTGGAGAGTGCTTTAGGACATCCCTAATAACCCCCACTAATCAATTATACATTCATATATGTGCAAGACGGTGTTCCTGTTGCTTGAACTAGATTCTAATTCAAATTGGCAACCAATGAGGTGGTGATTTATCGCAGTGAGAGTAAGACCAAAGCCATGGACACTTACGAATGACGTAACACATTTTCAAGTATAACGTGGAAGAATGTGACAACGTTTCAGCATTAGAAAATCAAGCATGAATGAGTTAATATTCTATATCATTACGTTCCAATACAGTTAAATAATTGCCTTTGACTTCCATCGCATGCCGTTCTGTCATTCCTCCAAGAAAATCACAGCGAACAATTCTCGGATGTAAATGAACCACGGCATATACCGCCCCAGTGCTTGTCTCACTGACCAGTGTGAATACCTAAGCTCATTCTATGCCGATATTATGAATTAATGTTATTGTAACTTATCAGTGTCCACATTAATGCTCGTCAGAGTACGGACCAATCTTGGTTGGACGAAGCTTCGTCGACAGCACTGATGCTCTATTGCTTTTCATTGTGGAAAACCACGTGGCGGTCCAGTGGGCAGGGCTGCCAACTCATAAGTCAAATTTGACAAGAAACGCTAATGCACTCATTGTATTTGCCTCAGCATGATTACGGAGGGACAGCAAAACAGACATTTTCACTTTGGCTGCAATAAAATAGCTTTCATAACGATCGGCAACCGTGAAAAGTTGATATGTTTTCAAGCTTTGTACACGATATGCATGTTGCTTTGCCATAGAATGTAATGGTTCGAAAAGTATCGTTGAAATTCTGATGGTGCTGTGCAGGATGAAACGGACGAAGAGGAACTGCACTTGCCTAGCTAACAGTTCTTTCGCAATAAAGAATGTTCTTTTACAATAGGCTACAGAACCAACCATCTGTAGGTGCTAGTTCAGCATGACTTAAATCATTCCCGAACCTTCTCACGCCGCTAGCCTGCAGACATCTCACTTATTTCGAGTTTGAGAGAGATTTTTCAAACGTTGCCTTAAAGTGCAAAGACCCTTGTGCCACTCATCTGTAGATGGTATGCTTGCCACGTTCTCATGTTGATGATACACCACAATCGTGGAGGTGCTGTATTTAAAAACTTTTGCCACGTTCACAAAGGGCGTTTAGCTAACCCACCGTCCAAATACATACATGTTGTACTTACTTATTCAGTTTCAAGGCAAACAAATGTGTTGTTTTCATTGTCTGTGTACATTCATTAATCCCCGAAGTTTGCACGCAGGACAATCACACAAATTTGGAGGAACAAAAGAAACGTTCAACACTCGAGCAGGCTTGCCCAGAGTCAGACAAAGAAAAAAGTAACCAGTGGGCAAAATTGACGGAGAAACTATTGCATAATCAGGTTACCTCATTCGGAACACAAGAAAACGATTAGAAGTGCGGGTTACAGTAACACCCTGGAAACAAATGCTATGATGTGCCTTGAAATAAGAAACGCTGTACGCGTCTAGGCCCAAGCTTTCCAATAGCCTTGGATATGGGCACATCTCCCGCATGGAGAATTTTGGCCATAAAATTGAAACTACAAGGCTTTTTTTCCACAACGGCTTGGAGATTAATTTCCAGCCCCTCACCTTGATATAACTCGAAATGGAAAATGTCTGCAGCAACTGTGCTCCATTTTCTTGAACGTGAATTATCGAAAAGACGACCAGCGGCCGAGGCAATGGATTGTTTTGGCGGAACACTCGAAGAAGCCGAAGCGTACCGAAGACACTTAGCTGGTCTTTTGGCCCAGTTATAAGCGAGAAGTAAAAGCTTTCAAGCAGTTCAATGTTGCAAATTCCGATATGGTGTCTCACCCGATATGGGTTGACCAATATCTCCAACATGATTTTAGCCCATTTTGGTTAAATACTTAAATTATAGCATACTTGTTGAGATTTCATACTTTATTCACTAAAACGATATAGATAATGCCCAAACATCGGAAGATCACGTCTGTGCTAAATGGAGAGCAACTCATCAAGGACTCTTTTACTGGCAGTAAAAGTTTCGAGACGAATTTCAATGACAAACAGCCGCGATGATGATGGTGATGATGACACCATTCGCTGAGAAAATTTTGAATATTTCCTGGATGGAGAAACTCCATGAAAGATCATCTCAACCGGAAACTTTATTTTGGATATTCGAGGCTGTTGGTCTGAGTAGTACTTACGATGACCTAAGAGGCATTAGACTCCATCGTTACAATGTAATTTGCATTGAAGGGCGCAGCTCGCCTTTGGAGCTTTTTTCGTACTTGAATGTAGAATCTTACGATTACGTTGCAGATTTTTTATAGTGACACGCAAAAAACAAGTCGTTTTGCTTCAACATGTGCTGCACATCCCACTTCTTATTTTGCTAGTATCATTTCATACTTCTTCGCTGACCAGTATGCGCAACGGAAAATGTTTTGTTTGATTGTGGCATACTGATCAGTGAGAAAGTATGAACTGGTGTTCGGTTGACACGAGCCTCGTACGAAGTGCAAAAGAAAAGATATCTAAATTATACATGTATCAAGCATAACGCAAGAGAAATTTCGGACATAAGCCTTGACACAATTGCACTTCGCTGATTAATAAAACATTTTCAAAGTGTTACGTTGCAAACACTCACAATTTGACCAAACACAGCAGATGACACTTGCACGGGCTGATTTTAAACAGCACCACGTGTACACCCCATTAAACTTTTAGTCTAAGCATTTCTCATATTGCATGAGAAATTAGATAAGTATTTCCATGGTCAAACTGGAGCCTTTCCACTTTTTGAAGACTCGACTCTATCGAAAGCAATGACAATATAATTATACCTTTGGTTGTTTGTCAACTTCTACCCAGGTCTTACGCAACTTAAAGCATTTCAACGTCGAATGATAACGCCATCCAAAGATAGGAAGTTAACTAGCTACATGTAAGTCCACATGAGAACAAAAACATTGAGGTCTAATGATAGTGGCCATAGTCGCACCGTGCTGGATGTCCTGCGCTGAAGAAAATTGGTTATTGGGAGTACTCTTTTGCTAGGTAAGTGTTCTTCAGATACCCAGCCACGCCCTCGCTTTGATAATATACCTATTCCGGTATGATGTAGTCGAATTAAACTGTAAGACAGCATGAGTGGTGTCCTCTCCTCATGTCAAACGTCACAATCTAAAGTACTTTTATATTGGTAACAAGCTAAAAATCGCGAAAGAAAGTACAAACACACCTTACCTTCCCCAATGCATAGATTCTGGTGTATCCAGTGGATTTGTAACTCACAGCGTTGAAGTATTCAGTAAAGCCACGGCCAAACGAACCAAGTAGTCCCACTGAAGTCCTGGTAAGTTTACAATCCACTCCCAGGGATACTTTAATCCCAGCCGCCTCTATGAACATGCATCACAGGGGACGATTAACGCTAATGCAAATAACTTCGCTTCGGGGAGCGAGAGCGGAAAGCACCATTACAAATCTCCCGGCCAGGAAGCTATCCAACATGCGCAATCAAGGGTCACGTGGCCGATTTACAAGAACCAATCGGGTACCGTGATTTCAGAGTTGCCCTTCGGGTTATGGCAGCAACATTTTGCTGTGGTTGGTCGTTCAGAATTACAACAACATATGGGTGGTAACGTTTTTTGACGAGTGTAAGGACGGTCTCACCAAACCAGTCAGGGGAATCGTAGCATGCAAAGTACAGCCTACATCTCCACAAATGAATGCTTTACTTTTGAATCCCACTTGGAGGCATTTCTGAGATTCTAGATTAGGGATGGTAATCGAGAGTTTAAGAAATCAAACGACAAACATTAACTTCACGACAACGTTATTTTTCGTACTGCGAATTCACCAGATTATATATTGGATTTTTCGCACAAAAAATAACGTTGTCGTGAAGTTAACGTTTATCGTTTGATTTCTTAAACTCCCTAATACTGTTAACGCTAACGCTATTTCTGACTCGACGTACATTTGCAATGCAAAAAAATTGCTGTGGTTGGTCGTTCAGAATTACAACAACATATGGGTGGTAACGTTTTTTGACGAGTGTAAGGACGGTCTCGCCAAACCAGTCAGGGGGATCGTAGCATGCAAAGTACAGCCTACATCTCCACAAATGAATGCTTTACTTTTGAATCCCACTTGGAGGCATTTCTGAGATTCTAGATTAGGGATGGTAATCGAGAGTTTAAGAAATCAAACGACAAACATTAACTTCACGACAACGTTATTTTTCGTACTGCGAATTCACCAGATTTATATTGGATTTTTCGCACAAAAAATAACGTTGTCGTAAAGTTAACGTTTATCGTTTGATTTCTTAAACTCCCTAATACTGTTAACGCTAACGCTATTTCTGACTCGACGTACATTTGCAATGCAAAAAAACAACGTTGTTGTTAATAGTGTTACTTTTGGACTCTATAACATACATGTAGTCGAAGAATGACGAGTAGGCCTAAGTCGTAGAAGAGTAGGGTATCGAACTCGCGATTGTCATTTTGGCTACCGTTTACGCCTGTTGGAATATCAAGCTCTTATCATCGACATCGCTAGACGCGGAGATGTGCATGGTGTGCAGTGCATTGTGATTTCTAAAAACCGAAGATCCCCAAGCAGTTCAACATCAGGACTTTTTCATATTCTCCATGTGTTTATCCAGGGTCCCATCAACCAATATAGGGGCGTGGTTCATCCGCTCTCAACACTTCTGACGTTGAAAGAGAAGAAAAGACCAATTAGCAATATTCTACAGCAGCTGTTGAAGAAAACGAGAATAAACCATCGTTTGTTAAATCGACGTTTGTAATTTCCATTGTTACATTACAATTGGTAAAAGAAATTTAGTACGGTATGTGACAAAACCTTCTGAAACCTTTTACAGTCCGACCTTAAGCTAGCGGCACACGTCACCACTTTCGTTGTTCGTACAGGCAATTTTCGTGGTCGGCAATTTTTGTGGCGGCTGCCGGTTTACAGCAGACATCAGTCACCACCACTCAGTGGTCTCGTGTGCTGCTGATGGCGGGGCTGATGGCCACGCATCACCACAACTGGCAACTACGAGCAATTTTCGTGGTGAGAAATCAAACCGGTTTGATTTTCGGCAACTTGTGGCAACTCGTGGTCACCACAGAATTTCCGTGGTGAGTGGTTGTTGCCGGCCAGAGCACACTTGGCCATTTTAGTGCCGACCACGAAAGTTGCAACGAAAGTGGCGACGTGTGCTGCAGGCTTTAAAAGAGCAGCATGAACAATTAAAGTTCCAAACGAAAATGTTGTTGATACCCGATACTGCAAATACAAGAATGGAAACCGCCATTACTCACTTTCAGTTCGAGAACAATCGCCAATTTGCCCAGTTGGATAGTTAAAATGTTCTGCTGGACTTTGATAACCCGGAGTTGCTGCCTCCATCAGGCAGCCTGCTGCGATCGTGATTATCAAAATCTCTCCGCTAATAAAAATCGACTGGCATCGATTATGATCAATTAGAATCTAATCAGTATTATAGGAGAGGAGGTCCAGGAGCAATTGACAAACCCGCAGGGAATGTTGACAGAAAAGTGAGGGTGTTTGGAGGACCAACCTACGACGCTACGCGAAAGATTTCGTGTTTGTTCGATGGAGTGGTACGAAACGTAAAAGTCGTAGCGGAGGTATACTAGATCACCAATCCGAAGTCTCATATACTAGTGTCATACAGTACAGCTTAGGTAACGTTGAAACACTCTCCAGCAGCCAGATGTGATTTACTTCTACAGGAGCAACGCACGACGTACATGTAGGCCATCTTGCACTGCAACCTAGTGGCTATATACCCGTGCGCATGTGCACAAGGCTATTGGCAGTAATGCGGTTTGTGTACCTTATCGTCTGCAATGATCGGAGCGGATCGATACACTACCACCGCTATCCATCTATCATTAGGTACTAATCACAGCACATTGTCGATATATATCGATTCTTTTCATACCAATGAAACGCGCTGAGATTAATTCCTGAAATTTAGTAATTTATCGTGGCTGACGACAAAGGCGAAAGGCCCCCACGCAGCGTCGACCGGAAGTAACATGGCGACGCATGGTGTCGTCTACCCGTAGCCGTGATTGGACCCAAACATCAGAGGGAAGTAATTTGTGGGCCGGAAATGCACTCCTCGGTCTAATTAGGTTCCATGCCAGAGCATACGTGGAGGGCTCCGTGTGAGGAGAGGAGTTCCCGAACCTTCCCTCAGTCGATGTGATGTCATTTGAGGTTGCAGAGCAATCTTCGACTGTTGTGTTCGACTAGCACGAACAATGAGGATGAGAGAGCCACCTTTCGCTCAAACTCGTTCCCAGGGGTCGTTCGCTTTCTGACAATATGGCGGGCGCTTCACGAACCCCCTGGAATCAGCTTTGGGTTTAACGCATTTGATTGGTTGACGGGAAACCGTCAAATATACCCTTGAAGAATATAACCAAACAAATTTCCAAACTATTTTGGATCAAATCAAAAGGTTACCTATATCAAGGTTTGAAGATTTTTTGTAAAAAGAATTTTTAAAAAGCACAAATAAGTAGTTTAGATTAATTATTTTGACTCGTGCTGCCACCTATACTTAGACCAAAGATCTCGGTTTAAACGCAAAGCTGATTCCAGGGGTTGGTGAAGCGCCCGCCATGTTGTCACAAAGCGAACGACCCCTGGGAACGAGGTTGCCTTTCGGTTGAAAATAAAGAAACGGCCATGGGCTTTAAATTCGAGGGCGTACGCGTGTTCTCTTTCCAGGCGAATAAAATACGGTAGATCATATCAATTGTCGGCACTTTTGATTGATGATGGAAAAGAGTTCGCTGTCAACAGTCTAAAGGCTATGATGGGCGGGTAAAAAACATACGAGACCGTTGGTAGCCCAAACAACACTACTGAGTATCCTGTAACTGAACGAACATATCGTGTGCTGCATTCAATTGAGGAAGTTTCTTAGGAAGAGTGACAAGATTTTTGTAGGGCCTACTGATCATCCAAAACCATACGACTCCCTGACAGTACGAAGGGACTTGGATAAAAAAATGTTACCATTAATTTTGAAATTCTTTTCATTTCTACAAAAACTAACATATTTCTCTAAATTTCAGCTGAATCATAGTTGAAGCCTTAGATTCTCATCCAAAAGAGTCAATGGATCCAGCAACTCGATATTCAGTGCAAGAGAGGGTAAAGATTGTGGAGGCCTATTTTGCGATTTTGCGGCCCTCACTCAGCAACAATATTCAGGAGGGACTTTCCCGGGAGAAATGCACCCAGACTCACAACCAGGCGTTGCTTGGACAAATTCAGGGAAACAGGAAGTGTTGGTGATAAAAATAAAGGACACAGTGGCCGGCCACGGTCTGCAAGGACAGATGACAATATTGGGACTCTGAGACAACGTGATTCAGAGACGGGGCGCGTGGATTGAGCACCTCATTAATTATTGAACTGTGTCCAGAAATGGTGACATAACAGGAGACTAATATACAATGTATTAAACAAAAATTTCATGCTTTTGAGACAGATTCCTGAAACAAATTTGAAAAAATATTCAGACATAAAAAATAGTGTACAATCAGAATGGGTAACATTTTTGGCCCACCCTGATGGTTTATAAAACTCAGATCGACAAACGATCGAGGTAAACATCCGGTCGCCTCTCGAAGCAGACATTGAAATATGCGTCTGTGGTGCCCTCTCTCCTCGCCTTGGTCCTCGCTCCCCACCGAGGCTCCACCGTTGGGCCAAGCCTCTTACCAACTCCAACACGATCATCCTGCCACCTTCCGACAGCCAGGATTGGTCGGGGAGAGAACAAGATGCTGTTGAACGGTAGCAGAGTTGGTAGCAAGGGTAATAGCCTGATTGATTTGAACAAATCTCAATTCACTGGTGTAAGCATCGGTGAAGCCTACAGTTTATAACAGATCCCTCATTTTGAAAGAATGGAACTCAAAGCATTTCGTATATTATACTGCTCATTTATGCACATTTAATTGTGAATATTACTTCCTTACAATACATTCATGTAGTAATCAAAGGAACTTATGAGTCCTTGTTCAATATTCAAGTCCAACCAAAGAAACCAATGATCTAATGGTTATGACGAACGGTGGTGAAATGGTGGATTTGCTCGAAGGGCGATTTCTGTGAATCATTCCGAAGAGTTTTACCTTCAGAATGACAGTGCATTGAAAAGCAGTGAACGAATAAAATACACGGGTTACTCAAGTAGAAGCGCCGAATCCACAGGTGGAAGTGTTCCTTTCTCGACATCAAAAGTGCCTTCGATGTTCTCTAACAATTACGTTCATTCATTCAGAAAAGAAGTCGTTATTTCGGAGAAATTGTCTACGCCTATAATCAACCAATCGCCACCAGAACATGGCCAATCTTTGTATCTTAAGCATGGCGCACACGAGCGACTAAAATGGGGGCGACTACCGATGCGACTGTCGCATGCGATAATTACCTTTGAGGTCGATCAGTGATGTCATCCGCGACATCACTGATATCCCAGTGAAGCATTTGTCGCAAACGAGTCAAAAAAAACTAAAAAAACTAAAAATATGTTCAGTCGCTCCTGTAGTCGCAAGGCTAGTCGCCTCAGTAGAAAAATCGCTCGTGTGCGCCATGCTTTGCGCACTACCGGTACTGTCAATTGTCAAGGTCAATTGTTATTGTTCACCAACAACAGATCTTGTGGATTTCCCGACGAACGGCTTCCGCGACGTACAATAGATAAGCATGTTGTAGATCCAAGCATCGTTTCCACTAGCAGCTAAAAATGCCTTTTCAAGGCAAAAAAGGCGACGGAACTGTTGTTACTATACAGTACATACAAGTACAGCAAGACGGCGCCCGAGTGAAGAGTTCGGGCTGGTCTATGTTTTGCACTCTCTGCTGCAGTATAGCCTGGCATGGCTGGCCGCCCTCGTGCTTTTGTATATAATGTCGGGTTTTTGAATTCTGTTACATAAATCACGGGCCAACGAGGTACGTCTGGTGGAGAGTGTGTGTATACGCTACATGGCGACAACCCACCAGGTGTGCCGTTCGGACATGAACCCACCGGGAAATTATCAAATCCTAACGATACCACGCCCGGTAATGAACGTAAACCGGCGAAGGTAGAATAATACATGTAGGCCTACATTCAAAATAATGAACTACAGTCAAAGTTTGAACTACAACTAGATTCCTTGCATGGATAAGACGGGAATACAAATACATCTAACATACTAGATCCGCTGTTTACGACATCACTGGTGCTCACCCTTGATTTCTTGAAATTGGACCAAGGGTTGCGATTCGTACGATGCATTGGCCATTTGCCTTCGACAGCGCAAAGTTTTGGTCTGAAGAAACTCTTTGCAGAAAACCAAGGTCGGATTCATTAATGCGATATCTCCGCCAGCAAGGCATGCATTCCACGCAATACACCTAACGCACACCGTATGTCAGGCTATGTTGTTGTCGCTGAATGAGGCCCCCTAGCTACATGTAGCGTGCGGTAACACAGCGGTAGCTTGATTCAACAAACTTTTGAAGAGATTGACCCACGACGATATTGAAAGGCGCAATGCACAATACGACCTTAACACGTGAGCATATCACATGGCAACAGAGAAGCATACATTACAAATGATATCATATCTGATCAATTATTTTAATCAGTGCCTTTGATTAATGGATTTCGATGGCGCCTCCTATTGGCGTAAAGTGGCATCCCTCCATGCTTACTCGGTCTTCCTGTACTTGACTTTACACTCAACGTTTTTAGCAGTGATTGTCTGAAATCATAAAATGTATGTTATAAAAGTCGTGCAAGATGAAAAAATAGGGAGAAATCAAAATGATAAATGTAAACTTACGACATTATTTTTCATACCACACATTCACCAGATTTTATATTGCATATTCCGGGACAAAAATAACGTTGTCGTTGTCGTTAACGTTTACGATTATCATTCAGTGATTTCTTAACCTCCCTATTTACAGAGGAATATAAACGACAAACGTAAACGATCACCGTTATCAACTCCAGTCGTTCTCATTGATGAAAATCAAACTAAACTTCTGACCGGGATATGGGTCATTTTGTTACAAACCATGAATAAGTTGTCTCCTTCTACCCATCTAGTAATCGTTGAATTGAATGCAGAGTGCTCTTGTTCCTCTATTAGTTTATTGCCTTCTTGTCGAACGGTACTCTGAAATGAAGGGGTATATTTTATTGACAACAAGGAGGCATTTGAGGGTAAGTTCAAATGGCAATATTTTATGAGGTGACGTTTCCAAGTAAATACCTAGCGGGATGAAAGGGAGGTTAAGCTAGTGGCCGTTTCCAGGCAACCACCACCTAACAAACGAAAGTTACCGAGGCTTTAATGTGATTAACGCCCCTATTGTTGAGCATTTGGCGAATTTCATAAGTACATGTAGGGGACGTTTTAATGAATTACGTCATAATCATACATTCGTTCTCCCTGCACAGCTCGCAATTTATGCCTCTCGATATGATCCTGGCCATACACTCACGGGAAAAAAATGTGGGAGGGGGCAGTGTGACGTGATGATCAGCAGCGCTGGAAGGTCCGTGGAAGGTCCAACGTTTATACTCGACCAAGGACTCCGCGATGAACTTGATTACATTATCTGACCCTCATTTTCACTTTGGCCTCCTTTTCTAATGATTTACGTGTTCTCAGTCAATGACCAACCAGATAATCACAAAACTCCCAGGGCACGTAGTGAATCACTTCTATCACAAGACAATACAAGGTCGACAGAAAAAAGTGACCGACATCTAAAGTGGTCCTCCTGCAAGTACTATCTTGACAAACAGGGTGTGCCTTAAACAAGATTCTCCTTCAAACACGGACGCCTGGGAGATATTCGAACCTGCTGAGATCGGGTGATCCAATGCCATCAACATGAATGTCGGACGATGAATGTCGACATGAAGCCTGAGTGTTTGATTAAACGTACTGGTGAGGCTTTCAAAATGGTGAAAATCTTTCAAAGGTAGAGACAGAAGGAGAACTACATGTATTGGTCAAAGATGTCCTGTCCTGTATCGACGGTTATCAAAAAGCTGCTATTGTAATTGAAAATAGTCAAAGTATTTTTTGTCTGATTTCAGCTGTCAGTTATTTCTTACTTGGACCTCGCGATCCTATAGTGCTCTCAATCCAACTCTGATAGTCGATAATGTGTCACGTAATTGGTATAGGATGCCATTTACGCAGTCATGTAAAGCCGTCCACCCAT
>NMRB01002631.1:69559-82200 GCA_002633025.1 Notospermus geniculatus | reverse complement strand
TTTTTCAGTCTGAAATGGTTGATCTGCAAGATTTCCACCAACTCCCAAGACCCATCAGAATCACTTGTAATGTTGGTTCCTCCCTATTTGGTCTCGGGAGTCTCATTGATTAAACCATGCATTAGTAAAACCAAGCATTCTATTACTCTTTGCATTTTGGATAAAAAAGTCTTATGTAAACCACATGGAAAGATTGATGGCGAATCTAATGCTTGCCTCAGTAAGAAACATCTTCATCTTCTCGTGGTGGTTTCAACTTTTCATCTGTTTTCATGGAAGCTGACATACTGTGGTAAATTTGCCAAGTTGTGGTGATGTTGCCCTGAGCTGCCTTCCGCAATTCTTTTTCAGTGGCCTGGGATCAGATTGGATCAGCCGTATTCTTCACTAACACTGGGAGCTAGTATTCACAACATTTTAAAATGATACAATAGTAACCTTGGTTTCATCCAGGCACAAACTGGGATGATAGTGAGTCAGCTCTGGTGGCCATTTCTGTTTGAAGACAGGATGTGTTTTTCATGGTGTGACGAGTTGCTTAGTTCATCAGCTGGCCTTCCCTTTGGCTGGAGCACAACGAAGTGGGAAACTAGTCCGTTTTGATGGATCTGGGCGTCAATAAACAGATCCGCAAATCTCCTTACGTAATATACAGATCTGCATGCATTCTTACGAATCTGGATGTCAACCTCAGGTGCAGATCCAGAGGGGGGTTTTTGGGGTTGTGACCCCCCTGCACGCCACCATCAATTATTTCTTTCTTCAATAATTTGCGACAATAAGCAAAAAAAACGCAAGGATAAAGCTTCTGTTTTGATACTGAGATGCCAGGAAATCGCGTCTACGGCCCTCTAGATTTCAAAATCTTATGTCGGCGGCGGGAATCTTCGGTACCCACCTGCAACGACTGCCATTGGCAGCCCTGACCCCCCTCTGCCAAAAATCCTGGATCCGCGCCTGCAACCTATACAGATCTGCGTGTCTACCTACATCTCCGTGTCTACAGATCTACGTGTCTACAGATCTACGTGTCTACTTAATTTTAAAGGTCTACTTATGGATTTCCATGTCTGCCTATGGATTCATGTCTATTTATTGATCAGCATGTCTACATATTAAAGGTCTACTTATGGATTTCCATGTCTGCCTATGGATTCATGTCTACTTATGGAGTAGCATGTCTACATATGGATCTGCATGCCTACAGTATACAGGTCCACACCTTTGCTTAGGATCAGCATGTCTGCTTATGGATCCGCATAGCAACTTACGGATCCACATGTACCGGGTACACAGATCTCCATGTCGGCTTATGGATCTGCCTGTGTTATGCAGAAGCTTTGTGAAGAAGATCCCAGACTAGTTGATGACCACCGACTCCCTTCTAACTGTGTGTTGGATTCCCAGCAATCTGTTGCCATAGCAACTGACTCCTGGGTGATTTATTTCACCCATCACCTCCAAAGAAAGTTTCAGTTCATCTTCTTCTGTGACTATGACCCATAGCTGATAACATGATGTGGTGAACACTAGACTTGCTCAAAGAACAGGGTGGTAGGGGTGGCGCAGCGGCAATATACGCGCCTACCACCAATGAGGCTGTGGGTTCGATCCCTACTCTTCATTCCACATCCGATTGGCGTGAGGTTTATGGCCGATATCGCTGCAACGGCTGGGTCAAATTTCGCATACCATACATCAATTGACATGTCTTTTTTGCCACTACAGGCATCATCACTGTCATTTTCCCTAAAATCGTGACATAAAATAGTTCTTTCACTAATCACAGTTCATGTTTATCGCCGAAATGGCGGCCATTTTGAAATGACGCAATGCATCGTGCATGTGTAAACTGCACTGAACATTGTGGCGAAATGAATTGGGTTTTGAGAAAGGGATCCGTTATGTCGGCCTTACACGAAAAATGAAGATAGCAGAAAGATACCGGCAAGAAAGACAAATTGATTGATGTATATGGTGGTACACTCCAATCTGTCACCGCCTTCACAGGGTGAAAATCTGGTCTTACGCTCACTGCACTGCTGTCTCACTGAAGCCATGAATTTTGCATTTCATAGGAGAAGCATTTAAAAATGAAAAAGTGAAAAATGAGCCTTTAATGCTGTGAAAATTTCAGTTTATATGACTCAAGCTTGGCTTGTATTATCTATCAAAAACTTTATAGGCTTATAAAACCTTATTTGTATGGGCTTGTGTTGTAGGCCAGCCAACTTCTATTGTCAAACCTGCATGTCTTTATAAATCTAAAGTAAAAATAGTTCTCTATCATGTGAATGTAAATGTTGAAACGCTTTTTGTTGTGGAAGAAGTATACTACAGTGTATTAGGCCCATGATTTAAATCAGCTCAAGTGTCGCAATCTAAGTTGAAGTATGTATTGAACTTGTGAAAAATACTTTTGTAGGGTTTTTATATGTACCGGTACATTATATTGAATGGTGCTGTGTCATTGCGTTCTATGGGAAAGCTTGCATTGCTGGGTATTCACAAAATTTATAAATTTACAGTAGATTTTTTTACGGTTGATCTGACTGAGTTCAACATGTGTAGGCCTATGGAGAATAATTATGTGAGGCGGTCTAGGAAAACCCGTCGGATGTCGCTGAATGATCAACAAGGGCTGTCAGATTGCCTGTGCACTGATCTGCTACCGTTTACCTGTTTTAAAGTACATTTCAGCTATTGAAATGTGCAGGTTCACCAAGGCCATTAACACTTCCCTCAAACGCGACATCTGACAGGTTTTCATAGACTGCCACACATATTTAGTAAGTTTGTCGCGTGATTGTTACACCAGTAGTGCCACACCCCTGAGGGAGTTGATGAGGATGCCAGAAAGGCACAGTGGAAACTTCGACACCTCTCACTACTGCGGTTCCGGGTTCAATCCCCAGTTGGACCGATTCTACATGTGATAGAGAGGGCGACTCTCTTGGACAGCGCAGGTTTTCCCGGGCACTCCGGTTTCCTCCTGCAGTACATTTATTCACCCAGTATTGTCAAAAAAGTTAAAAGTTAAAGTTTGGGTTTATAGTCTGATATCAACAACGTTAGAGGTGTCATCCGACTTTACACTTTAACCCCAGTCTATCCTGAAACCTTTCAGTAGAACTCAGATGAGCTGCTCATTCAGCGCTACAATCTGAGCATTTCCGACCGGTACCCATTTATACACCTGGGGGGAGAGAGGCCAGTGAGGCAAAGAGACTTGCCCAAAGTCTCACGCCCAGTGGGATTCGAACCCGGGACCCTCTGACCGCTAGTCGGAGACCCGAACCACTACACCACCGTGGCTCCCCAGTAGCACACCATATTTGGCACTCGGCTGGCTAAGTTCAGGGTTTCAGTGAAATGCACAAAGAGTTACAACCTTTTCAATTGCGCTGCATGGTTCTGGTAATGACTCAGCAGATTTCAAATTCGATGCATCATCTTTGTGAGTCTCCCGCAGTCTCTTCACAGGAGCACATGATGTCATCGTCATCATCACTCACGCCAAGCTCTTCAACTGGCACCAAACTACCTACTCACCCTCTCGGAGGCAGACAAAGAGTTAAAAACTCAGAGGGGTCTGAGGAGCCGAGTTTAGGTGCAGCAGGCCAACGTGAATGGTGTTGAATGGGGAACCGGCGTGCCCAAAGGAGGCGCTGGGGAACAACTCAGTATTAACACAAAAGTGCATGCTCTGCGACGTTGAAAACGTCACTGACGTCGAACATCGTTCGTGACGTTATGTGCGATGCGTCATTCAGAATCAATGACGTTGCTCTTCGGTCTGTTATCTACGCTAAAATAGTCAATTTCATCGATGAAATTCAACATGCTCCTGCTTGAATTTTCGTTTGAAAACATTCAGATACATTGAGTCAGTCCTTTACTTGATGATAAACGTGTAAAATTTGAAATTCAATGGACTACTTCAGGTATATTTATAGGGCTAGAAGTAGGGTGTAGTTTCAGAATTAAATGGCAAGTAACGTTGGCTTGACTTTTGACGTCGTAGTTTTAACTGAGTTGTTCGCTAGCGCCACGTCACGGACTAGTTCCGCCAGTTCCTCATTGGACCTGGATTTCAGAGGTTACAGGTGCTACACAGGGAAATTGACGTACATCTGGCGGACATATGCCGTATATACGGCATACCGTACGTATGCCATACGTACGGCATGTACTCGGCGGACATATTTCTCCGTACGTAAGCCATACATACACCGGACGTTCAGAGGATGATCCATTGTACTATACGGCGGATATAAAAGTACAGTACGTTGCACAATTGACCTCCCTTTATCCGCGTACCTTCCTAGGACGTGGCGCGGAAGGTAACCTTCAGTTCATCGCGGATGGTACGGGTACGTCACGCGTCTCTGTTGCGTGACGTCGGGTGAATGACGTTACGTCTTCACTGCATGCCTTCCATGATGCCGCGCCACATCCTCGGAAGATACGAGGATGGTACGAGAATGACACTGCATGTGGTACGCCTGTGGTGTGCGCCGCGGAAGGGAGGTCAATTGTGCAACGTACTGTAGCTGTACGTCCGCCGTATGTACGTCATTTTGCCTGTGAGCTATTTCCACTGCACCAATGTGCATCCTATCTTAAGGGGTTAACACGACGCTTGCATGACAGAAAATGTTGTCATCATGATTGGATCAATAAATAAGGCTTAGCCAGGATGATTGTAGGGGATTATGTTCTCTGACTCAGGGAGACTGCCAATCTTTATAATTGTATCACTCGATGGTGATATGCAGCAAGGTCGCAGCAGACAATTCTCGGCTGTTTGTTGCATGTTGCATTTTGATCAAATCTGCATCAAAGTAATCCAACGTTTCCTATAAAGATATTGTTAATGGTGCATAGCCATAGGTCCCTACAGTCGAAACTGATGTTCTGACATCATTTGTGACCCGATCTAGCAAAAGTATTTGTATTTCATTTTTCCATCAGGGCCGACGCTATAGCATTATTGGCCCTGGTAAGTACGGAGGAGGCCATCACAAGCTACTCATGTTCCTCACTTGGGGTAAGTTTACTTGCCCTTGCAAAGGCACAAGGTACAAGACACCACGGCTTACTGTCCCATGGGACGGACGTGAAGAGCCGGGAATGAAATCTCATATGGCACGGGCTGGAGTCGAACCCGGGACCTGCCGCTTGCTGAGCGGACATGACAACCACTGTGCTATCAGGCTCCTCAACTACTGTTGATCTAGCAAAAGTAGGCGTGTGTGTCGCAACTGAGGAAAGGGTTAACAGCCTTACAACACAATAGCTGAAATGTTCGTCTCTGCAGGTTGACAATAGTAGTGGACAGCAGTGATAATAGTTGAGTAAACTGATGACCAATGATGATCACCTGTGACATGAGATGGGGTCATATTTGTTGCATCCTGTCCTTTCTCATATTGGATGTACCACCTAGTGCAGTGTCATTGGCCACTCACACACACACACGTAAAAATTGCCAAATTTGTCTCCTTTTTAGACGGTATACTGTAAACCGTGAAATTTTCGTGTGCGTTTTATTTTCGCGTTCAAGGGTCAAAACGCGAACATAAATCGTGCGAAAATTACTCTTCTTATTATTCTTTTGAAGCTGAAGGGTTCCAATCGCGAATATTTATTCTTCGCGAATTTGTAGATCACCAAAATCGCGAACATTTAGCGTCGTGAAAATATCACGGTTTACAGTACGTATTTAGAGTGTTTTCATCCCTACAGAAGACACGAGTCTGTGTACACCATGCAATTTTCCACCCAGTAACAGTTGATCTGAAGTTATATTTCCTAACACCATGTGGCAGCACCTCCCAATGCAGTTGGTTCACTCTTGTTTTTTTGTTGTGTGTGGGCCTGTTTGTTTTCGCCTTATGCCCGCTGTACACGATCAAATTTTTTGTCCAATTTTCTGAATATGCTCAGTAAAGCCCTACATGCGGGTTTATACATTGAAGCCCCAATTGGCCCGGAATCTGAATTTCCAAAAAATTGGATGAAAAAATTTGATGGTGTACAGTGGGCATTAGTTTGGGCCCATCTGTGACAAGGACCTGCTTTTGCTGGAGTGGGTCACATATTTCTGCTGTGAACTAATCAGGTTTTAGTTATACCTGCAAAAATACATTCCCTAAATTTGCTTATGTCAGGGATTGTCACGCAACTTGAAGAAAACTCAAGTCTTGCGATAGGCCTGTCCAGCACTGAGCATTATCTGATTGTGACATGACATCAAATGCATCAACTTGGCTGTCTTTTTCACCTGACAGACAAATAATGCTTGGTCATTAGGCGAGACTTTTTTTATACCTTGGTTAGCGTGCCCGCCGCTCCGTGAATTCCCGAAAAAAAAATAAAAATAAAATTTTATTTTCGGCCATTTAGCGTGCCCGCCGCACTCGAAATCGCTGAAAATCGGAATAAAAAAAAAACGTTTTCTTTATTTTTTTCCCGCCCGCCGCTGTCATGGCCGTGGATGCAAAACTGTGCAGAAGAGGGCAAATACTTCTGCAAGCTGAGGAACGCTAGGGAGGATTACAACATCCTCCATCAGAGTACTACACAACTTGCACAATGCCAAACAAGCATAGGGCCTACTCGCAAATCAATGTCAATGACAATATGTTGGAGGCAAAGTTACTTTATTTTGAAATAAACTTTTATTTTTATTTTTCCCTCCTCTCTGCTGCTCCTACAGAAGGTTTGTGTGAAAGCTGAAAATAAAATTTTATTTTTATTTTTTTTCCGACCGCCTATGGATGTCCTTGGATAAAAAAGCACGCTAACCAAGGTATAAAAAAAGTCTCGCCTTATCGAAAGCTGATAGCATAATGCAGTATGTCAAGATTATTTGCTCAATAAACATTCCTTAGAATTTGAATTTCAAACTGGGTCACACAATATTTTTTTATAAATGAACAAAAATATGATTATAAGTGTATCATTCATAGGCCTATGCATACCGGTACCTTTTTGGGGCACACGGGCTTGATGGGCATTTATATTTTGTAGTATTAGATTTTTTCCATCAGGGCCGAAGCCATAGCATTATTGGCCCTGGTGAGTACGGAAGAGGCCATCTCAAGCTACTCATGTTCCTCACTTGGATGGGGTCTTTTACTTGTCCTTGCAAAGACACAAGGTACAAGGCACCAGGGCCTACTGTCCCATGCGATGGACATGAAGAGTCTGGGACGATTATCCTATAGAGGATATGCACGTGACGTCATCATTGAAGTCATAATTCGCACGTCAGCCATGTTGGATGTCATCTGACGCTACGAATGCGTTGGATGTTGCGTCCAACATGGCGGCATCTCATCGTTGTGGTGACGTCATAATCATCGCTGCACGTCCTCTATATGGGCCGGAATTCAAAACCAAGGGAGGGGACGCATAACTCAACAGAAAGATGTTACGTCATAGTGGAAAATATGAATAGTGTCAGGGTTTCCGCCAGGAAAATTGCAAAAAAAAATGTTCAAAAAAATATTTGTTCAAAAAATTTAAAATTTTCAAAAAATATTTTTTTGGATTTTTTTTATTTGGATTTTTTTCACACAACATTGTACATGGACTGCAAGATAACATGATGGTATAATAATATGATGTTTTGAAAAGAAAAAAGACAAGATTTAAAGAAAAAACATCCTTTCTTTCTGAAAAATTTGGGGATGGATTTATCCCCAAGTAATTTTCCTGGGGATGGAATTCTCCCCATTCTCCCCTCTGGCGGAAACCCTGACAGTGTGTTACCAGCTTTAACCTGTACTGGATTGGTTGAAGCCATTTCCATGATGCCCCGGTTTCATAAATGCATCTCAATTGGAGCCAGCAATTACTGTACACATGCATAATATTATGTCTAATATACGTGTGATTAGGGCCTACTTGAAGTGAGATCTAAACCATAATCTGCTACCTGGAGTAATTATAGGTACACCACCTGTGAATCCATTTTAACGATAGGAACGTTTTCGAGGCACCGCTCCGGGGAGGTTTCCAGAACGATTTCGTCCGACACCTTGGGGAGGTGGTATTCCTGTTTATCAAAAAGTTGAACGTTTTTTCGCAACATGATATTGCCGTACTGACGGTAGGCCTAGCAAGGCTGGAGGAGAAACGAAAGTGGTTATAGCAGCCATATCACATCATTCGAAGGAAACACCTACAAAAAAGGGATTTGTGTAAACATTTTGTGACGGTGTTTGCATTTTTCCTGGAAATGTGCTGATGCGTGATTTTCTGAATCTCATGGTCTATTTTATACATCATTCATCCTTCATTTTGTTTACTAATCTGAAGTTCAGCCTGTGTTATGTTAGGTTAGGTAGGCTATGTCTGCATAGGCCAATAGGTAGAGTACATGGAGGCCTAGTAGTAGACCTATTCCTCAGACTGCAGCTCCCGTACTGATGGTGTGCTAAGGCTGCTGTTTTCTTGCTTCTCAATGGGCAATTTACCATTGTTGGTTTCATTACTGATGTCAGGTTGGCCTTGCGACGGCACAGAACAGGCGGCGACTGACTTTTCCGGATCAATTTGCGTCTGAGGCACGACCACGTGGAATAAATCAGTCACCGGTATAGTGCGACGTGACTACAGTTGCATCTCACCTGCGACGATCGGCATCAGTCACCGATCAAAAAGATCACGAATCGCAAGAGNGTTCGCTTGAAATTACGATATTGGCTCTTTTTGTAACGGTTTGACCTATTGCTTTGAAACTTTGCACATATCTACATGTACCTCTAGGCTGTAACAACTCAGATGAATTTTCGGCAAAATCTGATTCTTGACTTTGTCTCTAGGGGGCCAAACTGCTTCAAGCCAAGCGGGCACAGTGCCATTGGCACTATTTTTCACAGCTTTCTCATACATGTCCTGGCCGGGGATCAAACCCACGCACTGACCCTGTTAGCATTGAAAGTCAAGCGTGTTAGACCACTCGACCACCAGGCCATTCTGTGAATATCAGATATATTCTGTGAATATCAGAATAATATCACTGGTGATATATTCTTTGAATAAATTACCAAAAAAATACATGCACCCGGTACTTGCAGAGTGAATTAATGTATTTTTTCCACCAAGTCCATCTGTGACCCAGAAGAGCAAGCATGCCTGGGAATCGGTGTCATAATATGGAAAGTCAGTTAGACAATATTGAGTTATTCTAGGCCCTGTTTCGACATTTCAATAATACTTCAAAACCAGAACACACGGATGCTCCCCACTCGACTATCGATTGGGCCTCTGTGTCCACATCATAAAGCAGCCTACCAATTGTTTCACAACCCAGCTGTTCCCAGGCCTGGCTAATCATCGAACGGGCCTAATCGCTCCTGGAATAATGAGGGCAATCCGAAATACACCTACATCATAGGATATTTCATCCTACGTATTATTGATCTAACACGCAAAATTCGTGATAATATTACAATATACTTCGATCAAATTACTTCCTTTTGTTCGTGGCAGTGGTAGGCCCTATATATAGGACTAGAACAGGTGCCACAGATGTGACATATGTACAACTTATCGATACGGATACGGACTTGTACTTATTCCTAGTCCTAGTGTTCCAACTTTGAATAAGCTTCTTGATCAGGCCTACAGGCCACTGTTTGGAAATTCATCTACGGGACGGAAATTTGATTTTGGTACATCATGATACTTGGTGGATTTACATCTACTCTCATCCAGTAAGTTTCAGTTACTCTTTCATCAATTTCTAATCTTCTCTCTGTCAGGTTTTAACTTGTCTGCCCCCGGAGTCCAGCAGACGACATCTTCTCTCAACGTTTTCTGACATCCTGTGGTGTTGATTGAAAAATATTTGAAGAAATGTTGTTCCTGTGAACCATCTGAAGAAAGTTTCTTCAATTTTTTCCAAGGATTTTACAAAACTTCAAAAGAAGATAAAGTCTGTTCAAACCTGGGGACAGATGAGTTAATGTCAGTGATAGGCCTTCAGCTTTCTCCCTCTGTCTCTGAACTTCTATCATGTCTGTGACCATGGCTCCTTTGATAGCCTTGGTAGTGTTATCACATCCGCTTAGCAAGTGGCAGGTCCCAGGTTCGAATCCAGCCTGGGCCTGATGTGATTAATCATCCCTGGCTCTTCACGTCCGTCGCATGGGACAGTACCTTGTCCCTTTGCAAGGGCAAGTAAAAGACCCCATCCAAGTGAGGAACATGAGTAGTATAGATTTGGTCTCTTCCGTACTTACCAAGGCCAGTAATGCTTTGCTTTGGCCCTGATGGAAACATACATGATGTAATAACCGAAGTCATCCTCCAGAAATTTTAGCAAATTTTCGACCCCAACCAGGGTCTTCTTCAGGCTGGCACTTTCAAGTCGAGCTACCAGAAGTATCATTTTGTGTGTCGCCTTTTGTGCTCTATTATTGGATGTGACGGAAACATACAAATACAATACAATAGATCAAATTGACACGGTAGCTAGGGGCAAGGCACAAGGTACAAGACACCATGGCTTAGGCCTACTGTCCCAGGCAATGAACGTGAAGAGCCAGGGATGATATCCCATAGCCCAGGCTGGATTCGAACCTGGACCTGCCACTTGCTCAGCCGACGTGATAACCACTCGACTATCAGGGTTCTTCAGATTTCATCCATGATGCATGAGCGTCTGTCTCTGAATCCAGGTCCCCCTTTGTTCATCCATCATTATACCACTTCCGAGCCATCAAGGGAAGTACGAACTTTTTTCACACCGAACATGGACAAAGGAAGTCGGAAAGCACTGTTGAGAACTTCCGGAAGCAGTTGGTACAGAGACCAACGGAAAAAAATGCTGCATTATCTGGAGGGATGCTGTGTCGTGTTCATCTCACATCTATTTGTTTGTTAAAAATGTTGGTTGGACGGAAATGACTGTTTTGTCATGTCTCATTTGGGAAGATATGGAGACCCAGGGGTGACTTCTGCAGGTGTTTTGCTAAATCGGAGTTTGCACTTTTGGAAAAAGCAGCTTTATAAAACCTAGCTTACATCGCACTTGCGACTGGATACAACTCGTCGCCACTGAGCACCACTTGGACGTGATAGCCTAGTGGTTATCACGTCCGCTCAGCAAGTGGTAGGTCCCGGGTTCGAATCCAGCCAGGGCCATATGGGATTTCATTCCCGGCTCATCACTTCCGTTGCATGGGACAGTAAGCCTTTGTGCCTTGTACCTTGTGCCTTTGCAAGGGCAAGTAAAAGACCCCATCCAAGTGAGGAACATGAGTAGCTTGAGATGGCCTCTTCCATACTTACCAGGGCAAATAATGCTATGGCTTTGGCCCTGACGGAAAAATCTAAAATACAAATACTGAGCCACCTGGTGGAGACTGGGAGGAACTAGCT
Organism: Notospermus geniculatus; assembly: GCA_002633025.1. Taxonomy (NCBI): domain Eukaryota; kingdom Metazoa; phylum Nemertea; class Pilidiophora; order Heteronemertea; family Lineidae; genus Notospermus; species Notospermus geniculatus. The sequence goes on along the minus strand of NMRB01002631.1, from coordinate 70,803 downwards.
GAAACTGGAGGCAACTGATCAGTCGCCAGAAACGGTCGATGTACGCACCCTTGTGACTTGCATCGTCATTTCCTGGATTTCAGGATGTGACGTGACAAATATTTTCCCGCAAAAAAAATTTTCTTTGTCTCGCAGATTCTGCATCATGGATTAATTTTCTAACATTTCTCATCCAGGTTCGCGAAATTTCCAAATCATGTCTGGCATTTTGCTGTCAGTGATTCATAAAATGTCGTCACTGCTCAATTCGCCGAGGTCTGACGTGGTCGTTATGATTGCTAAATTTCCGATATCGCCCACACAATGAAATTATCATTAATTAGGACAATTTGTTCTAATTTATGTTGACGTTTTTTTTGTCATGATGACCTTATTCGTTATGTTTTCAAAATTGTCTTTGTTGTTGGTGTAATTACGATCATCATCGCTGTGTGGGGCGGTGGATTGTGAGAATGAAACATCGGTGACGACAAATTGAGAGTCTTTTGTTGTTGTCAGTTGGGAACTGAAGTCGGATTTGGAGGAAAAGAGATAATTGAAAAAAATTGCTGGTTGCTGAGTAAAAAAAAAATTGAATGGAGAGATGAGCGCCGAATATGGCATTACCGGTATAAGCTCAAAAGACAACATTGAGCAAATTTAACCTGTTAACTGTGTTTTTTGCTAAATTGCCCCCTATAGTGCAAAATTTGCAAAAAAATGTCAATTTACACACAAGTTTCCAGGCGTAATATTACGTCCTACGCACTGTGACGAGCCCATTTCTGCAAGGCGTACTATCACGTCCTACGATCCTGGGGTGTTTCCCGGGGATTCCCCTGGTGCCATAGTGATGTCATATTATGTCCTACCCAGTTAACGGGTTAATGTAATGCAGGAGGAAACCAGAGTGCCCGGAGTAACCTGCGATGTCAGAGAGAGTCGCCCGATCTATCACATGAGTACCGCGTCCGACCGGAGATCGAACCCAGAACCTCAGAGGGGACAGGCGCCGATGTTTGCATTGTGCCACTCTGACAGCCTAGTTCCTTTATTATGCTGATGTCAGGTCGACTTTGCGACGACACAAAACAGGCAGCAACTGACTTTTCCGGATCACTTTGTGTCTGAGGCACGACCGCATGGAACAAATCAGTCGCCGATATGGTGTGACGCTGCAGTTGCGTCTCACCTGCAGCAACTGGGGTCAGTCATCGATCAAAAAGGTGATATGGTCCTGTCCGGGGGGGGGGGGGGGGGGGGGG